>BQNB010141375.1:0-17279 GCA_026074375.1 Tanacetum coccineum
GTAACTAGTCATTATTAGTCCCTACGTGTCACGCTATAAATAAACTAATGTAATTCCGGATATGTCACCATATTTTAAGGCTAACAATCTTCCTCCAATATGAGGACACATACGGAATTACTTACAATGTTCCTATCAAGTACAATTACAATAAAATAAAGTCTTCCGAAGCACTTCCAAAGCTGAAGATGTCATCTGAGTTCTCCTTATCTTGAAACTTGTACTTCAACTTGGATCTTCATTGTATTTACTTGTTCTGGAACCATTGTAGTATGCATGAGTTGGATTAACTTCCCCCCAATTCTTGCAGCATGTCTTGAAAATCTTTCTTCATAGACTCCTTTTTGGCGAAGTTTCTGAATCAGCTTCCCCCCAAACCAACATCCCTATCTTAAACAGATTCTGAAACTTTAAAGTAGCTTGAATAATCTTCTACTTGTCATTGACGTGCACAGCGGAATCTTATAGAATTCAAACCACACCAACGACCACTGCTTCTTGTCATTAGAGCTTGGTGAATATTCGTTCGGGGGTACATGCGAGAAATTAGCAATAATTCTTCTCACCCTGGAAGTTGTCATGGTAACATCAAAGTCAACTAAGTCCCGGATGTACACATTTTCCCCCATGATGGTTGCGAACTCTCGAAAGCATCATTGTAGTGTGCGTCCATATACTCGAGAAGTTCTTGTCTTTAGCACAAATCTTGAAATCCAAACAAAGTATTACCCTCTTGTCTTCAGAAACCGTAGTAGAGATGAAGCAAGAATCAAGAAAACTTGGTATAATCAAGGTCTTGTATATGAATGTCGTTGAAGAACTTTGAGAATTTTGCTTAGACTATGAAGTACCTTTGTCTTGGAATAGCATAATAATATCCCGTGAGAATTGCTGATTACATCTCAACCTTTAAACTCTCTGGCTAACTTACCAACCTCGTATTCTGTCGGCTATTGTTGTGACCACTTGGTGAAGTAAACCCGATATACCAAACTTGAAAATGAAGTAAAATCCCCTAAATTTGTTACTTAAGCTTGCACTATTGTTGATTGAAGAATGGTGCAAGATTAAATCTATAAGTACTCTATACCCAGTCCTAAAAGTATAAGAAGTACACCACCTCTTGAAATTATCCACATCGACATCTGCGTGTGACACTGAGTACTACAATGTAACTCCTTTAAGTGATAGCTATAACCCGTGAGCACTACAATGTAACTCCTTACATCAGGAAATAACTAGATAATCCAAGTCTTAATCATCTGTTGTATACGTTCAAGCAAGTCATCAATCGATAGATTGGGTTTAAAGAAAAGGGGTAGAAAATAGAAGGAAGTCTCGATGATGAAATAAGTAGACGCCTTCATGAAACCCACTTCAAACTCAAATAAGGGATATCAAATCAACTTCATGATCACTTGTCATCGAAATCCGAATCTTCAGCCGTTTGTCGTTTTAGTGAATCTTATTTGGATCGTTTTAGTGTTATGTATCGTGTTTGTTGTGTTGTTGTTCGAGAATGTTGTTTAACTAGGACAAATGTTATTTTTGATTGTCATTAACGATAAAACATTGTCTAGTGAAACGTGTCATGATCGTCTTTTAGTCCCGGCTTAATCTACTAACATAAGCCCAAAATATATAAAACCATATATCATTTTCGGCCTAATATCACTCACAGTCCATCATTTAATAATTGGCCTAACATGTTTGGCAATACTGGACCCGGCCTATCAATACCATAATATTCGGCCCACTTCTTTAAAATAGATCCGGCCCATCCAAATCCACATAAGTTATACACCCTTATTATTAGGGATGTCAAACCTTAATCACTCACATATCATTTTCATCGCCTCTCTAATCTATTGTACAGTCAACCCTTTATTCTCACCCAGAAATAAATCTGATATCATCGCCTCCCTTTTCTCCTTTCACCATAAAAAATACAGACAAGAAAGATAAAAACCCTTATGATCAGAGTTTTGATTTGACTGACTGAATGAAATTTGTTCTTATCTTGAATAAAGCTTATGATTTTATAGAAAGATCATGAATTCTCCAAATTAGTCAAACCTATAGATGAAGTTGTTGGCGGAAATTTCACAACGGCTATATTTAATTAAGAAAATTCTGTTATGCCTCTAATAGTACTAACGGTCACCTACCAGTACTAATTTTAGCCTAACAATACTAACTTTAAGTCCAGCCGTACTAACTTTACCCAGCAGTATTAAGATATTCCTGGCAGTACTAACTTAATACTAGCAGTGTTAAGTTTATGCCAAGCAGTATCAACTCTAATTCTGTTCCAACAAGCACTGCCATCATTAATTTAGATTCTCACAATCTCTCTTTCTGTTTTTCAGCTCACTAAATCTCTCATTTCTTTTTCTCACCAATTCACTCTTTCTGTTTTTATCACACAACTCTCTTTTTGTTTTTCAGCTCACTATATCTCTCTTTTCTCTTTCTTACCAATTCAGACAGTTTTGTATAATGTTCCATCAATTTCATTGGTTTCATGTTGTCCTTCCCCACTTCCAAGTGTGTTCTCTTGAGAGAGGTGGATCATTGGACTTATTTAGATGCAGCCTCAAACCTAATTTGAGCTTTTGCACCCCCCAATATGGTATCTTGGCACCTGGGACCACTACCTGAACCAGTTCCCTAAGGAAAAGATTCATTAAGTGTTGCCATGGATTGGGTCCTATTTATGTTACCACTGTCCTGCTCTGCTTCTAAGCTAGAAGCAATAGTGACAGCCCTTTTTCATCTCTGTCTTCCCAACTTGTATAGACAGTCTCATCTTCATCAAGGTGAATATTCCACTAGACTGAGATACCTCACTGTTCCTTTTTGGCATTATAGGTTTTTGAGTCTTTTTGGGTTAAGATTGTGATAGACAGTAATTGGTTCAAGATTAGATAGTGATACAGTTATGGATGTGTGTTGGGGTTTAGTGGGATTTCCTAACCCTTCACCTACTTCTGCTTAACGATACATTCCCTTTCATCCAATCTTAATTAAGTAATCCAATGCTAGCAATCAAAAAGGTAAACCTGCTAACATCAAAAGCCTTTGTGAGAAGATCTACAACATTATGGTCTGTGTGAATCTTGATCACTTGAACCAACTTCTTCTCATAAGATCTTCTGATAAAATGATGCCTTATTTCAATGTGCTTGGTTTTTGAATGAAACACTGGATTCTTCATAATACAAATGGTACTTTCATTATCAATGTAAATCTTGGTGTTCATGAAGTTGAACCCATAATCAAGCATTTGATTTTGGATCCATAAAACCTGCCCAAAGCAATTAGCAGCAGCAACATAGTCTGCTTCAGTAGTAGAATTGGCAACTATAGTCTGCTTCTTACATTGCCATGAAATCAACCTTTTGCCAAAAAATTGAGAACCTCCTGTTGTGGATTTCGTGTCAAGGCTAGCTCTTGCATAATCACTATCAAAGAAAGCTTCCAAGTTAAATGGTGAATCCCAAGGATACCAAAGGCCTAATTTAGGATGACCATTTAAGTATCTAAAGATTCTCTTCATAACATGAAAGAGTGGACTTTAGGAGGTAACTTAGGATACCTTGCATAAGCACAAACAACAAACATTATGTCAGGCCTAGAAGATGTTAAGTACATTAATGATCCAATCATTGATCTATATAAGTGAACATCCAATCTAAGCTTATTCATCTTGTTTATGCGTTGTTATCTGATTGGAGTGCTTGCTGCCTTTTTCAGTGACCAAACATCAAAGAACTTCTTTCATATATCAGCCACATACTTATCTTGGATAATGAAGATTCCACCACTCCTTTGTTGTACTTGCAATCTAAGGAGTAAGTATGCGTCCTATAGAATAATCTGGAATCTTCGTGTGCATCATCTGCTCTATTCAACACACAAAAGACCTTCTTTGTAGACCCAAAGATGTTATCATCATACATACTACTGTACTAATAGTGATATCCAACTCTGTCCTTCTTGATGAACAAAGTTTTATCTATAGTGCCTCTTCTGTATCCATTTTCTAATAAGTAGGTAGACAAGGTCTCATACCAGGCTCTAGGAGCTTAATGTAGATCGTATAAAGCTTTTTCTACCTTATAAACCTTATCAAGGAAATGTGGATCTTCAAAACTAGGAGGTTGGCACACATACACCCTTTCCCACCTCCTCTTCAATAGTACCATATAAAAAGGCACTCTTCACATCCATCTGGTACACAATAAGTCCCATAAATGATGCATAGGCAAAAAATAACCTGATTGCTCTCATTCCCTTGCAACAAGAAGCAAAAACCTAATCTTAAATCAATTCCTTCTTCTTGGGCATAACCTTGTGCAACCAGTCTTGCTTTGTTTCTAACTACAATTACTCTCTCATCTTTCTTGTTTCTATACACCCACTTAGTTCCAATAGCCCTCTTGCCTTTTGGAAGATCCACCAAAGTCCAAACCTTTTGAAGTTTAAATTGCAGAAGCTCCTCTTGCATTGCTTCTATCCAGCTTGGATCTGTCAAGGCTTGTATCACCTTTTTGGGTTCTATTTATGAGAGAAAACAGGCAAATAAGCAGTTTTCATAATCTTCTGTGATTTGTTCCCTTTGCTTTGATGTAGAGCAGCAAACCAAGGTTCTTATCAAGTTTTTGTTGTGATATTCTTTCTTGTTAGTGGAGATGAATGCAAATCTCTATTTATTTGCTTAATTGGACGGATCTTTGTGAATTTAGTTGTGGGTATAGAACTGACATTCAGTGTTTTTTCTAAGTTGTTGTGGGTCAACTTCTGCACCATTCTTTCTGTTTCATAATATGCATAATCATAATATTGCCATGTTGCTTCCCAAAGATTGATTACTTTGATCATAGGAATTGGACTAGCAGTTCTTAAATATTTGAGGATACCAGTATTAATATTTTCACTGGCAGTATTAATACTTGGCCCAGCAGTATTAACATCTTGAGTACTGCTATCAATCCTTTCTTGATCATCAGCATTATCAAAACCTTCTCCAGCAGTACTAATAGATGGATTAACAGTAGAAACTCTGTTAGTGTTGTTAGCATAACCTTCTTTCTGTTGAACAAGCAAATTATCCAATTAAGCTTTGAAATCTTGCACATGCTGGTCATTTTCTTTAATAAAAGCTCCTTCTTCCTTTTCTTGACTATTTCTTTCACTTAAATCATCATCTCCTTTTCCTGGTACCTCATCAGCATCCTTATTATCTGTGCTCTGAGGAACTTGAAGATAGTAGAGAATTAGAAAGCATGAGTGGTAGCAGTATGTATTCATGATCAGATGCTTTCTCCTGTCCAGCTTGCCATGCATTAACATTTGTCTCTATAACTGAATCGCCATTAGTTTGATTTCCTACAGTAACTGGCTCATAATTCATAGTTTTGTTAGTAAATCAATATAAAAGGGGGAAAGGGGGGCGACCCAATTTTATGGACCACTCTCTGCAACATTGTGGTTTGTTTTCAAGGATGTTTTGTGCAGATTCTCATTCTACCTTCCTAGTTCTAGTGTTAAATACCCTAAAAGCCTTGCTATTTATAGAGTATCCAATAAATAATCCCTCATCAGCCTTCCCATCAAATTTTCCTAGGGGATCTAAGGTATTAAGAATAGTCACAGGACATCCAAAAGGTCTCATAAAGCTTTTACTAGGTGGTCTACCAAGTAATAGTTCATAAGGTATCTTGTTGTGAGGCTTAGTTACTAGAACCCTTTTATGAACATAAACAAGTAGTATTAACTACTTTAGCCCAAAATCTAGTAGGTAATAATAAATTTGCTAGCATAGTCCTAGTTGCCTCTATTAGTGTCCTATTCTTTCTTTCAGCAACTTCATTTTGTTGTGGAGTTCTGGCAACACCAAACTCCCTCTTAATCCCTTTTATCCCACAAAACTAATTCATGTCATTATTTTTAAACTCAGTTCCAATGTCACATCTGATGATTGTAACCTTATGATTTATTTAGTTTTCTATGCTAGTTATAAAAGTTTTAAAGATCCCACTAGTCACATCCTTAGTGGCCAAAAAGGAAACTCAACTAAACCTACTATAGTCATCAGTGACAACAAGGCAATATAATATTTGTGATTGATAACTCGCTTACATGTTGACTAAATAAGTTCCCATTTGGCAACATTGTAAGGGGATGGTCTGATTATGAAACCCGTATTGAGGAATGTTAGTCGACTGTTAGGTTTGGCTAAGAGTTCATTTTATGTGTTTAAGTGTTGTGCTATATGATTTTATGTGTGCTAAGTGAGTTAAGTATGTGCTTAATATCATTTTGAGGTGTTATTGATCATTCATTTTGAATGTGTTTATGTTTGGTGATGAGTATTTCATTTGTTCACGTGTAGTGATAATGGAAAGGAATGGCGTATTGCATTGCAATGCTACGTCAATAGTTAGATGATTTTGTGTTAAGCGTTTATGGGAAATGTATCATGTTGGAAATAAGTGAAGTGAGTGAAATTTGAGTATTTATAGTGGACTTTCTAAAAATAAAAAGTGAAATGATGAAATTAAAGTTATTTTTAGAAAGTAGTTTTTGAGCAAAATGGTTTACCAAGTTTACATAGCTTTTTTGTAAAAACTTAAGGTATTGAAGGTGAATATGTAATTAATGATTTAATAAATATATATATAATAATATAACTTATAATAATATTAATAAAAATTTATGGGGGTATTGGCAGATCGGCCACAGGAATAAATGGGAAAAAGATTTTTGATTTGGTACTAGGGAATTGTATATTTTTATTAAAAACTGTAAACCATTCATTATTTTAGGTTTTTTATTCCTGCTCCTCCTACTCATAGTTTGTCGACCTCAGCCCTCAAGAACAGGGAAAAAACAAGTTTTGATTCAAGAATTTAAGAGCTAGATCGCGTTTGGAGCAAGTAAGAGCGCTAGGTATTTATTCTTAATTCTGATTTTAACTTTTTAATCTTGTTAAAAAAATTAATTATGATGGATCTAGGGTTTCATAAAATTCAGAACATTAATGATATTTAATGATGATAGAATGATTAGGGCTTGATTAGGGTCATGTTCATGCAATTGGTTAGGTTAGATTTGCGTTAAAACTTGATTTAGTGTTGAGACAGAATTTTGGGTCCGTGTTCACGATGATATCTAGATTGATAAAACGTGTATTGTTTATGTTTTTGAGCCTATGAATAAGACAAAAGAGTCTACTTTCCATAAATTCTAGCCTCGAAAGTTTTTAAGGTCGGGAAGTCATTCAAATGTTGGTTACCTAAAGTTGTCCAGATTAGTAAATACGGGGCAGATTTAGGTCATGTTTGTGAGGGTAAAACCTATACTTAAAAGTGGAATTAAGCTTAGATTCTACTGTAGTTAATTTCCATATGTCTATGGATAATCCTGTGAAAATTAGCCTCTGAAAGAATGTATAAGTATGGTAGTTAGAGTGATACATTTTGGTGTGCAATCAGATCCAAATTAGGACAGTTTTGAAGTTTGATTTTATTTGAGGTAGTTATACATGTACATCATTCTTGGGAATCACAAGGTAGTTTAATATACTCATAATTATATGGTTTTATGTTTGGTATAATTTTTGATGGTCATTAAGTAAGGGTTCTTGGGTAGTAAAGGA
Organism: Tanacetum coccineum; assembly: GCA_026074375.1. Lineage (NCBI taxonomy): Eukaryota > Viridiplantae > Streptophyta > Magnoliopsida > Asterales > Asteraceae > Tanacetum > Tanacetum coccineum. The sequence goes on from BQNB010141375.1 coordinate 7,664, forward strand.
GACACTTAAAATTCTGCTATTCTGAGTTTAATTGTAAGTGGCTAGTGTTGTAAAGTGTAATAAGATGGTTAAGGGTGGGCATTGGTGTCGCGGTGACCAATGTATGGTTACTAAACCTTAGACATCCATCATATGTGTGTTACATGGACTAGAGCTTTTAGCTTGGTCGCGTGTAACCGTGTTTATTTATTTGTATAGTTGCATGTTGAGATTTGGAAGCTGCGTTTGAGCATTCAGGTGAGTTTCATAGCCACTTGTTTCTTAGATTTATTGGGTGGAAGGGATGCAAGGTGTTTGGAAATGTTATTGAATTTGTGATACTGTGTTTTCAAAGATGCAGGTGACTATATGTTGACTATTTGTATGTTATGTGCTACATGTTTTGTGATGTGATATTGAGAATTGTGAACTAAGTCAGGGGGATTCACCTGCGGGTATAATGGCCTGATTTAGTGGACTGGTACTGTGCCTAGCATGCAGCGATGGTTACTTTGAGAGTATTCTAGGACCCAGGCTAAGGGGGTAAACAAAGGGGAACCTTGGTGCGATATGAGTCGTTCTTGTAGTCATTTTCCAGTTATTTATGTGATTGATTGGATTTGCATGTTAGCCTGTATGATGGTTCATTTATTTTCCTGTAATGTTTTCTTTATTATCATTGTAATTTGCATTGGATTCTGTTTTTTTTTTTTTTTTTTTTTGATTTCGTTATCTTAAAAACCTATTACTCTCACCAACTTTATGTTGACGTTTTAAGCATCATTTTTAGGTAATCATCTTGTGGAGCCTGCTTGAGGTTAGGAATGTATTGGCTGTGAGCAGTAGGCTTGCATGCAGAGGCATTATCCTAGAGATTTTATTTATGTCATTTTTGAATTGTTGCTTATTTGATTGATCATTAGTTGTTTAGTCTTTAGACTTATGTTTTTTGTGAATATGACTTTGTTATATTAATGCCAAAGGAAACTTTTTCCATTTATCTTATGTTTTAGATATTGATCATGACACATTGTTGTCTCCTTTTTTTATCTATTTCTTTTAGTTCTCTATATTGTTGACACCATTTTGTTGTGATGATTCTATGTGTTACGCCTCGTGTTTTTTGCTAGGCGGGTGCGGGTGTGACAGATTGGTATCAAAGCTTTGGTTTATAGGATGTAGGTGGTTGAGCCAAGACTATAACATGGGGTCCTTCATGTAGATGCATTTAGGGCTTAAGTGTTTGATGCTATAACTGCTATGCTTCCCCTCTATTTTTGTATAGCTTATATATCTCGTATTTTGCTAAGTTGTCATTGAGTTATTTTGCCTACTCTTATCTGGTATGATATGTATTACTTTCTTAGTATTTTAGCTATGTTTTTCCCCTACCCGTAAGAAGTCTCGTTGGGGAACCGTTTTCTCAATGATTAAGCATATATAGGATCCATAAGAGGGCCTCTTATGGAACAAAGGTGATAGGATAGTTGGATCGTTTTTTTGGCAATATGCGCGTCGTAGGGCTGGACACGCGGAGTCGGGTGATTATTGTGGAGGCAAAGTCAAACCCAAACAAGGCCCAGCATAATTTTATCTCGTCCTTTACCTCGTCATGTTGTTATTCATTATTTCTTTTGGAATATTTCATATTTCGGAGTTGTTGCGAGATTTTGTTCCCTTTATGTCGTTTCGATTTTATTTTGATATAAGTTAACGAAATATTAATTGAGAGCTCCTTATAGTGTGAAGTTGAGTGGTTTAAGTTAAGTGAACAATGTGGTATATGTGCTCATATGTGAATTATGATTGAAATGGGTAATCTTGGAAGTAATTACAGTGTATAAAAAGATGGAACTCTATATTTATGGTGGCACATAATTATTTAAGCATCACATCACGTAGTCTTATGGACCAATGATTGCATGCTATTTATTGTGTGGTTGTAAGTGGTATAGTGTATATTTTTTTCCTTGTTGGATATGTGTAATTCATGATAAGATGGTGGTATGGGCTAGAGAATTTTTTACTCTTAACCAGTTGGAGATATGTTGAGTTAGGTTGTATAGATAGTAAGTTTGCCCTTCTATCTAGTAATTGCAGATACCTAGTATTGCTATTATAGAGGTTGCTCGTTTGCTCGGTTGTTTGTTCGGATTTCCTAAGTCTAAGCTTAGCATCCCTTCATCGTACTTTGTTAGTAAGGATACCCGATTTTTCCTATTCTACGTCTTGATGTATATTGGTTGTTCGGATCTGCTCTTTTAGATATAGGCGCGTTTCTTTAGTTCTTTCGTTGCATTGATTACTCGTATGAGTATCAAACGTTTCTTTTAAGCACTAATTTTTCCTAACATATTAGTGTGTATCATTACTCCCTTGATTATATATCCCTTGGTTTTCATAACCCGTTAATGACGTGTTTAGTATCGATGCTTTTAGGTTTGCTTTGTCGATCGTTATTTGGATAAGACCTTACGTTTTCTTTTGGGTACGTAACTTCTTGCATGAGTTTTCTTGTACAAGTTCGTTTGATTCTATTTTGAGTATATGGTTCCTTATATTTTCTTTCGTTTTCAAAAAAAATAGAATTGTGTTAGAGTATGTATGGTGTTTTATGATCCCTTTTGGTATTATGGTGTCTTTTTTTGAGTAACATATTTTATAATTGATGTCTAATTATAAAAACCCTTTAGAAGTATTGTGTTGGTGTTTGTAGAAAATTGTGTATAAAATGATCTTTGTAAATAGATTTCTATTTTATTAATATTAAGGTCAGGGTTTTAAAGTAGATACATAGTGGTTATGGTAGACTAGTATACACCATTAGATAACCGTCTCTAGATTTTTTTTATGACAACCAGAATGAATTTTTTCAAAGATTACATTATTTATTTTGACCTTTCGAGTAAAGTCGATAATTGGTATAAGAATTTCCGTCTTTCGTATTGATATTTTTTTTGTGTTCATTTGTCGTGGTACGCCTGTTGATTTTCTTTTGGTTGCGATTTTTACATTACGGTGCATATATTGTACTACTTTCTTTCATAGGATTCTTTATGTAATTTGATCCACGTCTCTTGCATATGTGGTAATCTCCTATATGCATTCATAAGCCTTTAACTCGATTTCGTTTGTTATGCTTTTTATATTGTGCTTACCTTTGGAGTTCGTTGATACCGTTGAGTCGTGGAAGCTTTGATGTGATTGTGGGAATAGACTGGCTGTCCAAGAGGAAGTTTGTGATAGTATGTTATGAGAAGGTGGTTAGAATACCATTAGAATGTGATGAGATATTTTGAGTTCATGGGGAACGTACTTTGGGAGCCGCCAAAGCCTTAATGAACGCTAAGATAGATGATTGGATAAAAGTGCTTAATAACCAAATATCTTTTTTACCTCTAAAAAACGAGTTAAATGACCAAAAACAGCAAAAACTTGCCAAATATATGTTTTGTTTTGCAATTTGTTTGTTGCTGGAAGTGGATATCATCAAAAGACAGATAACAAGCCAAAAATGACAAAACTGAGCAGGAATGGAACAGAATGTGCAAAATCAAGGCCAAAGTCCATAAATGCCAAAGTCAGGAGTCAATACTGTGAATCAACAGTCAAACCGGTTTAGGAAGCCGGAATTGAATGAATTCGTATTGAATGCAATCTTTAACCCTTTCTGATGGGCCGTGGAAAGCCCAATAGTATAACTGTGAAGACTTTGAAGACCAAATGGGACCTTCAATCAATTACAACAGCTCCTTTTGTGTTGCAATGTCAAAGACTGTAAAGACTTGAAGACCCAATCCTAGGCCCTGTTTCAGCAATCTCAGCCCATTGTAACACACATAACCCACTTCATAACCTTATTGGGCTTGAAAAAAAGCCCATTATCCCCACCTAAACTCTTATTGGGCCCAGACACACTCATTGGGCCCATTTTCATAAGACCCATATACCCATTTCCTCAGCCAGTATACACACAAAACCCACCCAAACACACCCAGTTGGGCCCAATACATAAGCCAAGCCCATTACTGGCCCAATACCATTTTTATAAACCATGGGGACCTAAATTGTCAAGTTTAAAAATGTTTGTAAAAAGAAAAAGTGTTTTAAAAATATAAGGGACTGAATTTGCAAGTTTCCAAAACTTTTATCTCTTTATAAAACACAAGGGCCGAAACTGCAATTCACCATTTCCTTCTTTAAATCCTTTTGATTAAAGCACAAGGGCCCAAATTGCCAATTTCCAAACTCTTTTATAACTAAAAAGAAAAGAAACAAAAGAAATGGAAAAGAGATGAAACCCGAGGGGTTCTTCTTGTTTCTTTTCAAACTTTTAAAATCTGTTACCCAATCCCCGCTCTCTTCCCCAAAGCTTTCCCGCCACCACCTCAAAACCTACACCATCACGAGTTACACCCCAATCTTTTACCCAACCCCTCCTTTACCCGTTTTAAACCTAAACCCACTCCCCACTATCCCTAAAAGTTGCCACCCTGGCAATCTCATCAAACCCGAAGCACCATCCATGGCTGAGATTGATAAGAAACAAACACAAGTGTGATCCTAGGGCTGGGATTTGTTGCTGAGGTTGTACACACACAAGAAACACAACAAAAAGAAGAAGGAAGCAAGAGAGACTTCTATAAATTGAAGAAGACCAAGCCGAGCAAAGGGACCATTTTTTTTATGTTTTTAGCTTAATTTTAAATTCCAAGTCTTTCTTTTAAAAGCATTAGTGTAATTCAGCTTTACTTTAAAGAGTTTATGTTGTAATATTTTGGTTTTTAATAAAAAAGTTAAGAGTTTGTGATATTGCTACTGTCGAATTTATAAGATTCTTATAAGCTTCTTAAACCTGTTAAACATATGTAAGATTGTGTTAAAATGGGTAAACATTACTAGTAATCACCTCTATCAGCCTTCCCTTCACTAAAAAGTATTTTAAAAACGTATTTTATATTTAAGGGGGTGTTTGGGTTAGCCTTGAAAATGGGTCATTTGGGGTTTGTTATGGGTCAAGTGCACTCAGCCAACTTTGGCTGAGTGTGTGTGGTTTATTAAGCAACTTTAATCACAAATTTTAGTTTGAAAAAAAGTTTTTGTGCCCTTTCTATATTCTGTCAAAGTTTGAATAAGCTAAATCAAGCTTAAGTGCTCAAGCTGCTTATGCAGCTTAAGCACATTGTTTTTTGTGTTAATTAGTGTTGTTTCTAGCTCTTTTCAAAATCCCTTTGTCCTGTCATTGTGACACACCAAGTCACAAAGTGTGTATGTATGCATGTGTGATTTTTAAAATCAGCCAACTTGCAGCCCCTAAACCAGCATGTTTAATTAAGCCTTAAGCTCTCAACCTTTGCAAATAAGCTCATTGACCACCCTTTTAATTCTGTTTGTGCTTTGATTTGGCTAAAAAGCCTTTGAGAGCTTATTGCATAAGCTCAAAAAGCCCTTAAGCTCACTGCCTTATTTCCCCTGGTGCTGAGCACCATTTTCAGCCCACCTTTCTAGCTTATTTAGATAATAAGCCTTAGGATCTTTTAGCTTTTATTTATAGCTTATTAGTAGCCCTTTAATTCCCCAAAAGTTTATAGCTTATCTCCCTTATTAGGTTAGCTTAAAAGTAGCTTAAAGTAGGCTTTTTTCTATTTTTTGTAAACTGTCATTCTTAGCTTAATAGTAGATCAGCTTATTTTAGGGCTTATTAGGAAGCCATAGCTTAAATATAGGATTCCCCTAGCCTATTTATCTGTTCCCCATAAGTTTTAGCTTATCTTGTTAGCTTAAATCCCAAAAAGAAAGAAAAATAAGCTCATAAGCTTATTAAGCTTCTGCAGCCCAAAAAGCTCACTTTTCTAGCTTATTCAGTTAGATTGAGGCTAAGTGCTTATTATGAAAATTGCTCCCCTCAAGCCCCTTAACAACTTTGCTTTTATAGCTTTTTGATAATAAGCTGTTTGGACTAAGCTTGTAATCGGGTTAGTGCTCAGGGACTGTTTGTGTAATTTTGTCTTTTACAGTTATAATTGTTAGTCCCTGTGGTTAACTACCCTATTGCCCCGTTAGTCCTTGTGTCCTTTCACTGTTAGTCCCTATAGTTAACTTTAGTTAGTTTTATTTAATTTAATTAATTAAAATTAGTTTCTGATTCTTAATTAGTTTAATTACTTTTTAATTTTGTACAGTACACTTCTTGGGCATTTTTATGATTTTTATGAATTGTACATTTTTTTCTTTATTTCAATTGTTATTTTTTAGAATTTTTATAACTTTTATTTTTGTCTTTTTCTATTTTCTTAGTTTTTAATTAGGTTTATACCTCTAAGGCACGCCACTTTATTCTAGGTCGTCGTTAGAAGCTCGTGGTTTCCCGACTTATCTTATTTTGTCGTTTTGATCGCATCGCTATCATCTCTATTGTCATCATCATTGGTTATCATTTCGCGCAAGGTTCATTCATAGCCCCAAGTTTATTTAATTCTTTTATAAACTCTTTGGGGTGAGATACATGCTAAAATATCTATTTACGGATAATAAATTTCAAAATTATATGCTTTCCTGAATATGTTATTGCTTGTGTCTAAGTCCTTTCATGCCATAAGTCCCCCACCCCACATCATGAACCATTAATCACTTGTGTGTGAATGCGAATATTGTGGATAGGCCTATCGGGATTGACTAATCCCATTTATGTTAGCCATATAGGTAACCAAACACACTATATTTGTAACTCTAGGTATATGGCAATTACCTACACGAGCCTATTATTACCTATATATCATTATTGATATATACTGTCAGTTTTGAGTGCCATGAGCTTAGATGCAATAATATCTATTTATACAATGATTGTATTCGCTGTAATTATTACTATAACTCTGAAAACTTGATTGTCCATTACATAAACCTATGAATTCACTCAACAATTTTGTTGACTTTTTAGCATGTTTTATCTTAGGTTTTATTGGTATTTTGCTCGGAGGGAAGCCGCATGGATATGTACTTTGAAGACTCTACACTTTATACATTCGATGAAAACTTTATCTAAAACCTTATATTATGTTCAAACACTTGTGTTACTTTGAAAAGTGTTTGGGACCTATTTGTTTCAAACTCTAATATTTTAATGCATCGAATGTGAAATTTATTTTAAAACGTTTCTTTTTGAGGTCGTTTTCTATGACTTGTACTTTGTTCCTTGACGTCACGCAATAATGTTACCGTTTCGCTGCTGTCCGATTTTAGGGGTGTGACAAGTCTGTCGAGGTGCACTTCGTATCGTCATCCTTGGCGGCATCGTCTATGTGAGTGAGGGTATAGGTAACTGATGACATCAAATAACGTCTATTTTATAGCATCATTTACCCCATGTAATTAACCTATTTTGTATAATTATTGCAAAGAATTGTTACTTAATCGTTTATATTTGAGAATTGCAGTCATTATGGAGTACTTGGTGAAGATTAGCTAAAAGGCACGCATTTTGGAGCTTAAATGAAGAGTTCGAGAAAGTCTACTGATCTGACAGCCAATACGCCATATTATTCTAGACCTATACAACGTATCCAAGACTTTGACGAATCAAAAGACCATTGCCTGACTTTGAAGAATACGCCGTATCCACATCAATGATACGCTGTATATAGTACTTTGGTAAATGAAGAAGAACAACTAGGTTTACCTCAATACGCCGTATCCATCAAGAAGATACGGTGTATCCGTGCCTACACTTCACAAGAAACCACGAAGACATAAAGACCAATACGCCGTATCTAGGAGACCCCTATACGCTGTATTCACAAGATAAAGAAATAAGATATTTTAGAAGATATCAAACGTGGTCCTTAGTCCAAGAAATCCCCAATACGCCGTATCTCACATTACTCGATACGGCGTATCGAACCGACTACCAGACTCTATATATAGACGACCCTAAACCACCAAGTTGACCAAGAAATGATTAAAGGAGCATAGAAGGTCAGAAAAGAGCCTCAGGATCATAGGAAAACTCTTGTAATCTTCGCGCAACTCAATACGCGTTCGATTAAGGTTTCTTTATTTTAATCATTCATATATCAAACCGTGTGTGTTTTTACAATGACTATTAGGTGATACCTTTAGGTATCAGCCATGTTTATGAAGATCTAATGTTTGGTTTGTTTATCTTTATTGCTTAATTTATCGTTGATTGTTGTTTATGTTTAACAATTTATATTCGTTTACGTGCTTAATTCTACGAACATATCATCAACTGGGTTTGTCCAAACATATTTAATTGCGCTACTACTTTTGGTGTTGTTTGGGCGTAGGCTAAGGTCTGAGATAATACCCTCTCTTATAGTATCTTTATACATATTTAGAATCATAGGATCACAAATATTGTTCCTCCTAATCTGTGTCTAGGTTACGCTTTGGGCTTACTAGTTATTTGATATTGCTAATGGTTTTATTGAACTGTTAACTAGAAGGTGAATTAATAATCAAAAAGAATGTTATGATTCCATTGGATAATTAGATAGTGGACTACTAGTGTATAAAGATCCATTAAGAGCATGTAAATGGGTAAAGTCTATATGAGCTAGGGTTTAACAAGATCACCATTTGCATTAATCCCTAAGATAGTTTCTTATCAACATAAGGATGTTATATGTGGAGGCTATCTAATTGTGACAGATATTTGGAGTCATAGGCCTTAGGTAGAAGTTACCGCCTCTATGTCTAGGAATGATGATTGCCCTTTGAGGGTAGGCAATCATTTACCACTACTTAATAATCACTTGTGTTTTAATTATGATTTTTCAATGGTCGATACGTTTTTCTTACATTAGTTCTCAATCGCTTCTCTATCGTTTGTTTGTCTTCTTGTATGTGTTTATTGCTTTACTTGTCATCAAAACCTTAGGTTAGATAACTAAACCTCGTGCCAGTCTCTTAGGCTGAATCCCCTATTGATCCCAATCCTAGATCGATTCTTTAGCTTGTAAAGATTTAGTTACCTTGAATAAATCCCAATCCAAAATCACTTTGAAGAGATATGACTTGAGTCTGAAAAAATAATTCTTTAGCTTGTAAAGATTTAGCTTGTAAAGATCATTATGTACCTTAGAGTCTGAAAAAGCCATAGGAGCCATCTCTTCCTTGTGAGTAAAGAGTTCTTCTTGTTTGTTTCTTCTAGATCAAAGTTTCAGAACACAAGCTCTGATACCACTTGTTGATCCCAATCCTAGATCGATTCTTTAGCTTGTAAAGATTTTGTTACCTTGAATAAATCTAAAATAACAATGGTATAAACTTTGTGTGTATACTAAAGAGTATGCGGAATCTACTCTTTAATACTCTGAAGAAATCTAATGAAACATTGAATATATATGAACAATGATATAACCAAAAAGCTTCAATATTATCAAGATTAATAATACGAGTACTCTGACAAGTACTAGGGTTTACAACCTTGAAGCTTACAAAAGTATTCTCAAAAGTATTGAAAAGATATATCTTAAACCTTAACCTAGGACCTCCTTTTATACACCAAGGAGTCCTTTATAAGATAACTACAAATCTTGGCATATCTTCTAGAATTCTAAACATATACGTATCTTTCTAACTTTATAAGATATACACTAAGATAACATCCATATAT
>BQNB010141376.1:0-17279 GCA_026074375.1 Tanacetum coccineum
ACTTCATCCGAATTTGTATGTTTTGCCTTTTCACTCGATTATCTATTGCTTCAATTTTAATCAATATGGGTTCTCCTTTTGCAGAACACATCGAGTTTATATGTCATGTATAAAAATCCTAACACTATTCAACACAGAAATGCTCATATTAGATTTGGATAAAGCAACACTCATTTATCAGATAAGATTAAAGTAAGTATAGCAGATTTGTACCTTTTTCTTCAACAAGGAAGAAGAACCAGCTTCATCTTCTTTGACCGCAAGAGTTTTATTGGATCTCTATACGTGGTAATCCTTACCAATTCACCATCGGACAATTCAACACAAGCAACTATAAATGACGAACCCTTCTCAGAAGCAAAAGAATACTCGTTCGGGCTTATGTAAAACCATTGTTTATTGGCAACCGAAGTTGTCTTAACTTCGATGTATTCACGGCTCTTATCATTAGCTTCTAAGATGATGTCATATGGCAATCCAGATTCTTTTGTTTGGTTGACCCAAGTGACATTTTTGTCCCTAAACTTCGAAGAAAAAAATATAAAAGCCTCGTGCTCTCCTTTACCCGTTTTTTGGGCGGAAAATCTAATTGATTCAATTTTTTTTTCATTTTTCTTACCACTGCCTTCTTTTCCTTCAGTCGTTCTCACATAAAGCTCACAAATTCTGGCCTCAAATCCTCCTTCACCACCTAAATCTAACAGTTCCCATACCAGAGGCTCAGAATCAGTGCCTTCTTCCTTAGAACTTTTTTCGAAACTGCCTTGTGCTTCTGCAGGCATTCAATTGTATTGTCAAGTGTAATTAAAAGAAGAGAGTTTTGACAAAACTCATATAGTTTACTAACCTCCGTTCTTCAAAGACTGTAGGGTGTCTACAAATGTAAAGTAAGGACGCCAGCTCCTTGGATCTTCGTCTGTTTTTACATTCCTTGTTCGATCCTCGAGATTCTTTAAACTGCTTATGCAAGTTGATATTAGTGCTTGTACATATTAGTGCTTGAACAGAAAAATAAAGTATAATGGATAACAAAGCCAGCTTTGATGCCAACCAGTCCAGTTCCGGTTTAAGATTGGTTAATTGCAAAACCAAACCATAATCCAAATGTAAACGTTGGAGAACAGTTAAGTTCAGATTAATATAAAAACACCTTTTTTTAAGTTTGATAAATACATATAAGGACCAGACAAAATATAGCCAGTAACAAATCAGTTCTTCAGTTAATTCACCTAAGATTGAAAGAGAAGGTCCTTACATGTCATGAAAACAAGCCCTCGGAAGTTTGGATGCAAATTTTATAACAGCGCATGTCAAAAAAGATAGACGTAAAGGAGCATCTGTGAAGGCATAATCAATTCCAGCTTTTACAATTTTCAAATTCACCGCACTAGACTCTTCACGTGCAGGACCACCAAAGAGAAGAGAAAGTTGACTCGCCAGCTTTTCACATTCCTCAAGTTCACTGACAGATACAGATGCATCATTGGAACTAGAAAGGGCTGCTAGGTAGCGTGCATGTGCCTAGCCAAAAAGCAATAACTATTCAGAATAAGTTTGGTAGCCATCAATCTTAAACAAGAAAAAAAAAAGGCTTTAGCTAGAAACTGAAATGAGCTAAACAAGCAACTTAAATCTGTCCCCCTTTTAGACTTCTAGTTACTATACGTTCTCAATGTGAAAACGTGATGCTACATAATGAATGCCAAGCAATCCAGCATAGCTCAGAAGACAGACAGCATAATCACCACAATTGCTCCTAAACCGATTTCTACTATATTCCAGCACAGCTAAGTTACATTCTCTAAACAAACTCTAGCCTAAAAGTAATCAATCTTAGACAGCCCCTGTACCAGAAACCAATTGCTCTATACTGAACATAACAGTTTGTTACAGAACAAGGATCCCCCAAAACACCACAGAACACTAATTATATAACTATACATCGTAAGATTATTATCTTTTCAATAAAAGTCAATAATTGCAAAATACCATCTCCAAAGACTGCGAAAATAACTATTATATAAAGTAGTTATAAAAATCCACAATAGACAGAATTAGTTTCATTTCATAGCATTGTCATAAGTGTAGACTCCGAGCATGACTAGGTCCGTCAATCCTGAGTTAATTTTTTTTTATTTTGTCACTTGACAGTCCTATAGTAATTCTTACCTCTTTCAATCCCCGCAGAAGTATATCAGAGAGATCAGTTTCTTTTTCTCCAGCTGCTTCAGTCTTTTCTGCAGTTTCTGCAGTTGCAGTTTCTGCAGGTTCTTTTTCAGACTTTTTGTCTAAATCCATCTTTGAACAGCCTTCACCGGATTTTTCGGCTGCGTCTGTGTTCTGTTCCATATCAGAGCTCTTCCCCAACCCACCTTCACCATAAAGCATTTCTAAATCTGAAATGCCTTTTCCAACGCTTCCACCAGATTTCTTCTTAGGTTTTTTCTTCTTTGAAGAGCCTTCACCACAAGATTTTCCGGCTGCTTCAGAGACATCCATCTTTTCTAACTTCTGCATACCATCATCAACGTTATAATTGTCATCTTGTGGTGTAGTAGTCCATTGATTCTTTGCTTTTTCTAAATCTGAAATGCCTTTTTCAACGCTTCCACCTTTTCCACCAGATTTCTTCTTAGGGTTTTTCTTCTTTGAAGAGCCTTCACCACCAGACTTTCCGGCTGCTTCAGAGATATCCATCTTTTCTAACTTCTTCATAACATCATCAACGTTATAATTGTCATAACGTTGATGATGTTATGAAGAAGTTAGAAAAGATGGATGTCTCTGAAGCAGCCGGAAAGTCTGGTGGTGAAGGCTCTTCAAAGAAGAAAAACCCTAAGAAGAAATCCGGTGGAAAAGGTGGAAGCGCTGGAAAAGGCATTTCAGATTTAGAAAAAGCAAAGAATCAATGGACTCTGGTGTAGTAGTCCATTGATTCTTTGCTTTTTTTTTTCTTCCGATCTTGTCTAGCTCTACTTTCTTTTAGCTTTTGACTTTCTTGGGCGCCATGCTCATTTTTAGCTTCTTCAGCTTCATGCTTCTCTTTAGCTTCTTCTGAGGTGTCCTTTTTAGCTTCTTCTTCGACCTATGTGAAGCAGTATCATATCAATTATACAACTTTATCAAATCTATTGAAATGAAGTGTTCATTCGAGGTTAATATTTTTCTTTTAATGTGATTGAATAATACAGGAAAACGCATACATAGTAACTAACAGCTTCTATATATATCACACCTTTTAACATATCGTGAAGGTCTTTCACAACCACAAAATAAAAAAGTGCAAACTAAAAAGCTCAAAAATATGAAATCGTGGATACAAAAGATTCATGAAACAGAATTCAAAATGAATATTTGCAGTTAATTTGAACAAATTAAAGTTAATTGGTAGGATTTTCCGGGGGAAAAGATACACACTAAGAAAGGGAACAGGTTATATATATAATACAGCTTTGTAGGAAAAAGGTTGAACTATTTATTATGGCTAGTGATTTATTATAGGGAAGAGGGCAAATAAGGCAATTCACAATATTTTTATGTGAACGGATCAAAATCATCCGTGTACATACCTGACACTTAGCATCATTAAACTCTTCGGGTGCGTTTGCGAAACCTATCAAACTGAGAAGCTTTTTCCCAATTTTAAGTGTTCCTGAAATTCAAACAAGAACAGCAGAAGTTTTTAAAGCTATAAAATACATCAACAGCATAACAAACTTTTTTTAGAAAGGCAACAGCGAAAGATAACACAAATAAAACAATACAAACAAAGGCGCCCAACTTTCATAATCAAGACGATTGACGAAAACAGGACGTGGAAACAAGAAAATACAACCAATAAGACCAACACACAAAACAACCATATGGAGCTAGACAAAACACTTAAACCCCAGCAACAAATGTACTAAAAGAACTCATCACATATCACGCAATAAAAGCTAAACAAGCCCTACCATTTAGTAATATTTGATGGAACATGCACTAGCTATTGGACAAAATATGATAAGGATCCGTACACAAGTGGCCTAACCCATAAGCAATGCCAATTAGACCTTAAGCATACGAACTGCACATCTCAAATCAACAAGCATAACAAAGTAATAATCACAATAACAAACTAACTTACGAACTAATACAATCAATATTACAGGTTCGTATATTTTTCTACTACACATAAAAATACTAACAACTTCACAAGAATAAAACCTGTTACCAAGGATATGTATCTAACAATCGCTTTTATGACAAATAACAGATGTTACGACTAATACTTGTTGCCACATAGAGATGGATGAAGGATATATGTATCTAATAATCACATATTTATAAATATAAATATGATAGATAGGTCTAACAGTATATATATTTGGAATCTTAACCAAACTATCACAATCACTAGTTACATCTCTAAAGTTAGATCGATATATAATATAACTAAGGATTTATTTTAATTTCATTGAAACCCTAAATTTCAATTTTCGTCATTTGAAACCCTAATTTGCAAATTTGTTCAAATTGAGATCATCTAATCCCTAACAACAACATAATTACAGTTATTAAATTGATGAACACGATGATATACCTGACACTGAGAAACATGAAACAGCACTATTTTACGAGAGGATGTATACGAGTTGCAAAGAGGACACACTACTTCTTCATCGAAACCGCCACTTTCTAAAAGTTTGCGCCTAGCATCGTCAACAAGTGCTTTGTTCCTAAAATCCTCTTCCACATGCATCTTCATATGCTCATCATAGTCCCATTTCTCCTTCAAATCCACTTCACAACGAGGACATCTCAAACCACGAACCAAATCAAGCGAAGTCATCGGGAATTGTGATTTTTTTAGGGGTTTGTTTTTTTATTGTTTTTGTGAAATGGAATTGATTTGGAATGTTAGGGTTTATAAAGTCTTGAGCGGTTTTATTATACGGTCGGGCTAAGTGAAACGGGTTGTGGATTTTAATCAGAACAAAAAAATAAAGAAAATAAAAGATTTTGGTTTTTAATGAAATTCAAGAAAAAAAGATCGATCTTTTTTTTCTTTTTCGCGAGATCTGGATGGTTTGCAATTGAAGTGGAGTGGAATTGTTGTAGATACAGAGCATCATCGTTAGCAGATGTTTTTGTGGGTGAGAGAGAATAAAAGTTTTGTGTTGTGAGGATATGAGAAAGAGAGGCAAACCTAATATATACAGCATGTTTGGTATAAAGAATTGAGGCTAAAGAAATGGAAATGATCATTGTTTGGCTGGTAGATTGTTTGGTTGGCAGAGAAAAAAAAAAGTATGAGATTTGAATTCCTTACCAAGTTGGGTCTTTTATAATTTTTATTTCTTCATTTCCATCTTAATTGGTGTGAAAACCATTTTCACACTTGTGAGAATTTAGGGGCTGTTTGGTTTGTTGTTAGGAATTACAATGGGTATCGGATAGAATGACAATGAATATGAAAAAATGTATGGTTACGATTGTTTATGTTTGGATGACAAAATATGATATGAAAAAAGTGTAAAGATATTTGAATTTTGTAGTGGAAAAGAAATGGGCCCACGGAATTGATTTCATAGACACCAAATTGGTGGATAATGAGTCAATGGCTATGATATACCCATTTCATTCTTGAGCCCACTAAACAAACATTTTTAATCACTATGAAACCTATAACCCCATTCTCATATACCCATACCAAATGCACCCTTATTTTAGCCACAAAACAAAAGAGATTTATTTACGTTTTATTTATTTATTATTTATTTATTATTATTAGTATTATTTATTATAATAATAATAATATTTCTTATTATTATTTGTTCATTTATTTATTTTTCTATTTAAATCTTTTTTAAAAGGAAAAAAAAAGATTTGCGTGATTTTTTTTTCAATTCTCTGACGCTACCAAACAGTGGAATTCAATAAACCTTTTCACTGGATTTCATTGCTAAGAAATCTTATTCTCTGCTTCATTTTTAATCTCTGAAATTCTTTCTACCAAACGTGCCCTAATATATACACGTTAGTCTTTTACTTGAAAAGAGATGTGAGACTAAGGCCCTTTTGTTTTGTTGATGGGTTTGGAATAGGATTTGAATTTGATATTGATATGAAAAAAAAATGAAAAGAGAGAAAATACATATTAATTTAAATTTTTATTTACTAAAATAAATAATATGTATAAAAAAGTTAATATAAAATTAAATATATAGTGAGGATGAAAGAAAAAATGTGACCCATGTCTTAAACTGCAAAACCTAGCTATATGATGTGGAATTAATTCAAAGAGTTTGACTTCCATTTTTAAATCAAAACCCACTAAACAAACAATTTGATTTACTATCAAAGTATTCCTATATATCTAAAAGGTGAGAAACAAACGCACCCTAAAGTACATTCAATACTTCTTATAACATAGGGTGGCAATTTTTGACACGACACGATAAACGTCACGAACCCGACACGAAGTTAAACAGGTTTGGGTTGAAGATAAACAGGTTTTTGTCAAAAACATGTCAACCCGTATAACCCGTTTAATAAAAGGGTTGAGTAAGTATTAAACAGGTCAACACGTGAACCCGTTTAAGTATATATATATATATATATATATATATATAAGCCTCTAAAAATAAAATACATAATTGAATTTTATGTTGAAGTTGGATTAGATGTATTTTGTTATTTAGTTAATAAGAGTGAATTACCATTATAACTCATATATCATTGAAATTGTAGCTTACTTATATGTATGTTATGTTTACTATTTTTTGCATCCTTATATCATTTTTTACATATAAGGGGTGTTTGGGATTGCTTATTGAAATTAGATTATGCGTTTTGAAAATGGATAATCAGATAATCAGCTTTTGCAAACGTGATTTTGAAATATAGTGTTTAATTTGATTATGCTGTTTGATATCGCAATAAGTAAATAATCTGTTTTTGAGTGTTTGGCAAATCAAATTATTTAGTGACTTATCATGTAAAATTATCAAAAAGGACATTTTTTATTTCTACGTATAAAGTTGAGTTTTATAAATTTAACACAAATTTTTAAACTTGACTCATAACAATTCTTTTGTATATTATCATGTTTATTTAGAAAGCTTAATTGATTAAAATATTATCTATAATAGTTTCCACCTACTTTCTCTTAAAGAAAAAAATCACTACAAAACACATCATACCTCCATTATCCTATGATCCTATCTACTTCACCGTCATCCCAAATTCAAGATTTCATCCAAGTTTACATAAACATTTAAGTACAGAAAGCAAAAACTAGAAGTATATAACTCTACAAATGATTATGATCAAGAAGTTCATAATCAATCACAATAGTTACGGTGGTCTGTTGGAACAATACTATCAAAAGGAAAGAAGGTAATCACCAATAATAATCAACTTGCTAAAGGGTTAGTTTGAAAGTTGATTTTTTTTTCTGGATTATAGCAACGGTTGATCTCATGAGGAAGAAGATGAAGGTTATATTTGGGTATTTTGGTCATTTGACAATTAAACCATGTTCTTTTCAAAACCACGTTTTCCAGCAGTAGCTAGCAACCTACTTATCCAAAATCAGGTTTTGAAGCATTCACATCGCAGAAAATCACTTTTTTGCTTTTGTTACCCAAACACTACTTTTTGATTATTTGCGTTTTGATACTGAAATAAGTAGATAATCAGCAGGCAACCGCACACCCAAACACCCTCTTAAATTAGTTAAGTCAACAAACCACCACCCTCATTCACCGCTTGACCTATTTACTTAAACATGTTAAACGGGTCATAAACGGGTTACACGTGTTATGCACGTCTGGGTTAGGGTTGAGTTTCTTGACACGATTAATAAATGGGTCATGTTTGGGTAGAGGCTATAATAACCCACCAACCCGCGAACCTGAACAGGTCAACACAAACACGACTCGATTGTCATACCTTCCCTTCTATGATAATAAAAAAAATACTTTTCACCTTCCCTATGACTTTCTATCCCTCCTCCAACATTTATTACTGCTTAATTTTTACTCCACCCCATTTTACTAAAATTTCAACTAACGATGCTTGGTTACACCCGTGCATTGCACTGGCCTTGTTTTGTAGGAAAAATCGGACTTTTACATCATGCATTCGATTTTAGACCTCCTTGACAACAACCACTCTTGCTGCATTAGCACCAAATAACTATCTATTATGCTTTCGGTTCCATACCATTTTGTTTCTTCATCTCTCATGCACCGTATATTAGAAAGATAACAGCTTTATATATAGATATATATATATTGTTATTATATATTATATATATTTATTATTTATTAAAAAAATATATATTTTATTTTATATTGAGGAGAATTGATTCACATCTAACTTTTTTATTGATACACATCATCTCTTGACTTAGATAATCGACTACATTTATATATTGCTTTGGTCGTAAATCATGCGCGCAAAGTAAAATAGTCAAGTGTCAAGTGCACATGAGAAACATGTTTTTTGTAATAATGTTAATTTTATTTCCTTACATAAAAGTTATGATAACAACAATTCGATTAAAAAATGAACAAATTGTATCATAAGAATAATTAGATAAGAAAAAGTTTACACACTTGCACACACTTTATGAAAACAAATATAACAATCTGAAGTAATTAGTAATTAACCATGTGATCCATATCAATAATTATTTTCATCCCTTTGTACACATCATTAGATCCAAGACCTCATACTAATTATTTTTAGATGAAAGAAGCTACTTAAAAAGTAGGAATGTATAACTCTTCCAAACCATATACCACCTGTATCAATGGGGAATTATAACAAGTTAGCAACAATTTCAATATAAATCATTACCTACGCATATAAAAGGCTTTTGTGAGAATTTATTTCACTTACAATGATGGTTATAATGACGGCTCTATAAGAGAATGAGAAAAGAGAAGAAAACATAAAATATATCATTATAGGAACAAATAAACAAATGCACCAAACATTGTCTCTACACTACAATCCTTTGATTTCGGATAACCATGCTACATAAAATCTCTAGACACGCATCAATTGCGACTTGTCATTGTGTGTGAGATAATCAATAACTTTTTGGTGGTACCCCATTTATATAGGCATGGATAGAAACTTTTAAGTAACTTTTTGAGTTAAATGATGAATTAATTAAGCAAGTTATGAATGCAAATAGTTACGTACGTTACCTAACGAATTGAAATCAAAAGGGTGTGACAACCGTTAATACAATTAGTTTATTATGTTTAAACTCAACATTAACTCTTCAAATTTATTATCATAAATGAAATTAGACGAATGGTTTGCATATACACAATTAATCATGTATAAGAGGATTCCTTCGCCCGGAATGTGAGCAAATATATCATGTCGATTGCTCAACCGTACTTTGGCTATCTTACGTGGAGATGAATTAGGTTTTTTCGGTGTTCTCGTCGGTACATGTGGGCGTACTCCTTGCTTCTGGGGACATTGATGTGACAACCCATGTTTTCAAGGTCATTATTTAATTCATGTTTTCAATTTTATTCTTACTTTTGAGTAAAACTTTACGGTTTACGATTCACCGGTTCGCGTTTTTCGCGTTTTTGCTTATTTTAAGCCGTGATTAGGGCTTTTAACCATTTGAGTGATTCACCTAGCTTATAATACTCTTAAAAATACCCTAACGTCATATAAAAACTAATTTTTATATTTTACTTCACTTTTTACAATTTCTTGAGTTTTGCCAAAAACGTCACGTTTTAAGCTTAAAGTAAACCTTTGTACCTAAACCTTACTTAAAAAATTTTACACACACACATATACACTAAAAATTTTACAAAAAAAATATACGAACCGTGACCCGACTCCCATAGGAGGCCGGTCACCATAACAAACAAACACCCTTTTTTTTAAACTTTGAGATATAAGATGGGAATGACTAATGGTGTTAACATTTAAAACACACACACACATATTTCTCACTCTTTATCAAAAATACCATATCCATCCTCCTCCCTTACCCACCATGGTCGGCCACCATGAACTACCACACAACCACCACTCAAAAATGTTACTACTACTTCAAAAACATTATTTCTAGCCTCTTTATACTCTTAAGTGCAATCCTTGTTACACAAGAATCACTCAAATAACACCATCAAGAAGCTAAATAATATCAGCCCACACATCATTTAGGTTTTATAATTTAATTGGGTGTAGAGGTCGCGGGTTCTTTCTCATTGTTGTTGTTCTTGATCATTCATCATCCTTTTGTAAGAAACCCATCTTTCCTTTGATTTTAATTGCATGCATTTGGATTTCATTTTTCTCTTAAATTTTGTGATGGGTTTTCTAAGATGGATTATTTGTGATGTTCATGGATGATTTGTGATGAATGATGTGGCATTAGACTTAGGTTAGGGTGTTTAGAAACTTGATTTGATTGGATTTTTGAAAGTGGTTTAAATGGTATTTTGGGATAGCAGGTTATTGGTGTGTTGTCAAAATATATTTGGCTTAATGTCTGTGATTTTTTGACTTGGTTGGATAGAGCAACATACAAGGTGTATGTGGTGCTTTAGATGAAGCCGTAACTCATCTGGATGACCAAGATATGATCAAATTAGTGAGACTAATTTTATCGAGCACTTAGGAAATTTAGTGCATATAGTTTGACACATTATGAAATATTTTCGGCTTAGAGCCTACTGTATCTTTACATATATGGATATATTATAACCTCAGGTCCATATGGTGAATTGGAGGGAGTCGTATCTCCTCTGAATGAGTGAGATACGTCTAAAATAGCGAGTTAGTCTTAAAAACTAACCCATAATTTACTAGGCAGATTGTTGGACCTAGAATGGATAATTTTTAAACTAGAGACTACTGGGTTTTTATACGGGGGAAGATTACAACATATGAGGACCATGTGGTTCTTTGGATAAAGCCGTAACCATTCTGGATGAATGAGTTATGACCAAAATGGCTAGAATAACTATAAATTGTGCCCAGAATTTCAAATGAATTTATGTCTATATATTTTCATACTAGGTACCTCATTTTCCAAGCCAAAACTGTAAGAATTTGATAAACTTAGACATGGGCTTTCGTTTTGGGTCAAACGGAGTTATAAAATGGGAATTCTGCTAAAAAGGTGGAATGAGAAAACGTTTTAAATAATCAGATTTGGCACATGATGGTAAAAAGATAATTCCACTTAGGATCTGAACACTTTGGGTTAATTCTTTTGTAATCTCAGTAAACTAGAGTCTAATGGCTTGTTTGAGGCGAAAACCTCATGTCTATACCTTTTATAAATTTTAAGATATAGGTCCATCAAGTCGGCTAAGGGCAGAATTTTGTAAAGACGTATGGTTTTAAAAGGAGTTAATTAACGTGAATGAGATTGTAAACTAGATGATTAAGGCCTAAAAGAGGATGTCACTTGAAATTAGATTAGATCAGGTCCTAAAGGGATGTTTGGATAAACCTCACTTGGTTAAATGGGTAGGAAATGCCATACCATGTCACGATGATTCTCTTGTATCTTTTGCGTATTGTCATTGTGTGAGTTGTGGTTTACCGTTCTAAGTCGCCTTTATTTTTAGGTGGTGCTTATAAGCGTTTGGTGCGAGACGTACTTGGTGTAACTTTTGCGTTTATTGATCTAACTTCAGTACTTACTACTTCATTGCTTCTCGGTGAGTTCATAGCCCCGCCTTTTCTCTTTTAATGGTTTTCATAAACTATTTTTGGGGTGAGAATACATGCTCATTTACTAAGTAAACTTACTGGTTTCTGTTGGTTTGTGCTCATGTCATACGAATATTTATACGGCTCAAAATACGTGAGCCTACGGGGTCACACACGTTATACATATATGTATCACTTTATTAATGTGAATAATAATATAATTGTATATTTATTATTTATATTAATATATGATTGACGAATAAACACTAACGGTCGTTAATTAGTTAATTAACTATAACTAACTAATAAGGCTTTTTAATTAATGTGTAATTAAATGTAATTAACCATAAATAATAGAAAAGTCAAAAAGTCAACCCCAAAGGGGTGTTTCTTTATGTTCGACCGGCCAAACCCACAAGGAGGGGTGTTTGGGCTTTTGGGTTAGCTTTTCCTACAATAGATCTATCGGGACTGACAATCCCCGTTATGAATTATGGTTTCATGTTGACCATGGACGCATTTAACATTTGAAGTAATTCGTAGGATGTTTGGCAACATCTGTATCTGTTTTGGGGCATATCCAATCCATTGATTGAAGTACATTAAGGTTTTGGTGGGAGTGATAGTGAGTGCTGTCATGAGTTTAGGCAATTAATATATATTTCATTTATTACTTTGTGAATCCGTTTCTCTTGCTACATTACTTAATATTATGGTCCACTACTGAAATATACTTGATTTATTGTTTTCACTACTTAGAATGTTCAGAAATAATACTTTTGTAATGTTGTCAACATTACTTTCTTACTCGTAAATATTACGCTGAAGTATTTCAATACTGCTTTTACTTAAACCTATGAATTCACCAACATTATTGTTGACGTTTTTGCATGTATTTTCTCAGGTTATTATTTTTGCTAGCTGAGCATTTGGTGCTTCGCTGTCTGAGCGGTATATTTTTGAAGGCTTTATAGTTTGAGTACCATTCGACAAATGTTTTAAAAATATTTTTGTTGCATTGCAAATGGGACCTGTTGTAACTATGATATTTTATAAAATTTGATCGATGGTTGGACTATTTCAAAACGTCTCACTTAGAGTCGTTTTCTGTAACTTGTACTTTATGCTTGAAGTAGCACCCCAAGTGGTATTCCGCTGTGTGCACGAAATTTGGGGGTGTTATCAATTGAAGTCGAAGCTCGAGTACGGTCCGTCCATGGTCATTTTTCTTCTCCTACCAATGACGACAGATCAATTGATTTAATGTAGGCATTGCTCTTTACTTTTGTCTTCCCCCCCGATTTATTTTTGCCCTACTCACTAGTGGTTTCTCCGATCAGAACGCACACCCTTTCCATTCATAGAGAGATCCAATCGTAAAAATCAATAAATATGAGGGTTGTTATACATATCAATTTAGCGATAGAGAAAAATTTGGGTTGATATCATTACATACTCCTCATTAAATCTACAAAAACTCAATATTTTTATACTGTCAAGTTTAACTCGAGATCAAGCTACTTTTGTCTATCCTCGGTTTCCAGCTAACAAGGAACGTCAAAAATCTGTATACTTGATAAAAACTTGTTGTATCTCACCAGCTATATACAAGAAACCGTCATTTAAATAGTTGCGCCCGGAAGTGACCACACGGAAGCTTTAATTTATCCATTATTGTATCTCCCTGTTATACAAGTACCGTCAGATCTATGTATCACCCAAGATATATGTGATCATATAGACTAACTCGAGTTGTTCTCCAACAAATATTTGTTGCTCGTTTTTAATTTGACGAGCCGAGCTCTTGAAAAAGTTATTTTGGGCCTGGTTCGTTCGAAAGCTCGTTTAATTGTCTCGAGTCGAACGAGCTGAACCAAGTTAGTCGAGCTTGACGAGCTGAAAGTTCGTTTAATTTCCTCAAGGACCCAACTCTCAAGAAATGAGCGCTTATTCCAATGACCTTTTAGGCAGGATTTGGGATGAACCGAAACAATCTTATATTTCTCTAGAAACCCTCCTTTACCCCGGCTAAAATGCGAATTAGCGAATATCGGTAAATAGTGGCTTAGTGGTTAATCACGTAAAATAAGTATTTAGAAAAATACTACAAATAAGCTATTAGTGTGTTAGTTAATGTCACCCATAATCTTTGTTTAGCAAGTTGTTGAAGGTAAAATATATGATACAATTTGTTGAGTTACTCGTTTGTAAACTACAGTAGAAACTCTATAAAATAATACACTTGGGACCACCAAAATTTATTAATTAAAAGAGTTATTAATTAATCGATAAATTAATAATTATTGATTTATATATTAATTAATATTTTATTAATTTATAGTATACAAATGGTTGGAAGAAAAATTCTCTATATATTAATTAATATTTTATTAATTATTGTATACAATGCATGTATATCAAATGAACGGCCCAATTTGAAAGAAACCTTCAATCTCCCACCTTATTATGCTTTTTGTGTTCAATGTATCACTTTATGGACATTAAAAATATTTTCTATATAAATACAAGATCAAAATAGGTTAACACAAACAAATCATACACACAACATGGTTTCCCATCTTAGAAAGGTGTGTGAAAAAAACACAATGACAGACGAGATTCGAATGAGCATTATGCAAGCACAACAAGGATTCGATAATCCAAGTCTCACTCAAAAGACAATTGCAAGAATGGGTTCATAGTAATCTATGGTTTGCAGTGGAGTCAAGCGGGGGGTGGAACAATATCGACTACAGTTTAAGCGGTCTTTAGAGTATCTCTCACTTGCTTCCGAAAGAGGCGATGTTAAGGAACACAAACCGGCAAAATTTTCTGACCTAGAAACAATCTGAATGTTATGGGTAGATCTATCTGGACTGACTATCCCCACCTGAAATTCCTGGTCACAAGTTGGCCATGGTGCATTTAACATGTTAAGGACATTTAGGGTGTTTTGGCATACATCTTATATACTGTAAGGGCTCTGACAGTTAAGGTTTCGGGGTCAGGAGCTTAGTGCAATAATACATGCTTTGGACTACTGAATACGTTTCGTAGTCCACTATTACTTAAATCTTGTGGTCCACTACTGAACATTACTTGATTTATTGAATCACTACTTGGATTTCGGAAATAATACTTTGAAATGTTGTAACACTACTTTTCTTACTGAAATATTACTTGAATTATTTCAATACTGCTTTTACTTAAACCTATGAATTCACCAACATTATTGTTGACGTTTTTGCATGTATTTTCTCAGGTTATTATTTTGCTAGCTGAGCATTGAGAGCATTCGAGTCGCGCGGATATATTTTTGAAGGCTTTATAATTTGAGTACCATTCGACAAACGTTTTTAAATGTTTTCTATTGCATTGCTAATTGGACCTGTTGTAACTCTGATATTTTATAAAATTTATCGAATGGTTGACTTTTCAAAACGTCTCACTTATAGTCTTTTTCTGTAACTTCTACTTTATGCTATGAAGTAGCATCCTAAGTGGTATTCCGCTGTGTGCCGAAATTTGGGGGTGTTACAATTGATCCGAAGCTCGAGTACGGTCCGTGCGTCGTTTTTCTTCTCTACCATGACGAATCAATTGATTTAACGTAGGCATTGCTCTTTACTTTTGTCCTTCCCCCCGATTTATTTTTGCCCTATCACTAGTGGTTACTCCCGATCCGAAGTACCCCTTTCCATTCATAGAGAGATCCAATCGTCAAAATCAATAAATATGAGGCTTTATACATTCTATTTAGAGATAGAAAACTTTGGGTTGATATCATTAATACTCATTAAATCTACAAAACTCAATCTTATATATACTGTCGTTTAACTCGAGATTAAGCTACTTTTGTCTATACTCGGTTTCCAGCTACCATGGAAGTCAAAATCTGTATACTTTGATAAAACATGTTGTATCTCCCAGATATACAAGAACCGTCATTTAAAACTAGTTGCGCCCAGAAGCTTTAAATTTCCATTATTGTATCTCCCAGATATACAAGAACCGTCATATATCTCCCAGATATATGTGATCAGTAGACTAACTCGAGTTGATCTCAAACAAATATTTGTGCTCGTTTAATTTGACGAGCCGAGCTTTGAAAAATAATATTGGGCCTGGTTCGTTCGAAAGCTCGTTTAATTGTCTCGAGTCGAACGAGCTGAACCAAGTTAGTCGAGCTTGACGAGCTGAAAGTTCGTTTAATTTCCTCAAGGACCCAACTCTCAAGAAATGAGCGCTTATTCCAATGACCTTTTAGGCAGGATTTGGGATTGAACCGACAACTTATTTTTCTCTAGAAACCCTCCTTGACCGGCTAAATAGCGAATTAGCGATACCGTTAAAGCAGTGCTCTAGTGGTTAATCACGTAAAATAAGTATTTAGAAAAATACTACAAATAAGCTATTAGTGTGTTAGTTAATGTCACCCATAATCTTTGTTTAGCAAGTTGTTGAAGGTAAAATATATGATACAATTTGTTGAGTTACTCGTTTGTAAACTATAACATCCATTTCGTGATTATCAACGCGAAGTTTTATTGTATTATAATTAAGTAAGTGGCTATGAAACTTATTTGAATATATTTGCACATAAGTAATACTCGTATTTGATATAATAGAAACCTCCACATCTTAATCAAAACGCAACTTAAGCACAAAAGGATAATCCCACATCGAATAACACATGATAAAGAGAACAGATTATAAGAACATGAAATTTCCATGTCATAGTGAATTGGAAATGGGATTTATATCCATGTTATATTTTATGTATAATGTTTTGAAACCCGGTAACAGGTCAAACTCAACTGGGTTTCATATTTTCATAACATGTCAAACTCAACTGGGTTTCATATTTTCAAAACTCGGTTAGACTCGGCGGTTGAACCGGTTTCGGTCAAAAAAAGGGTCAAATTAAACCGGGTTTCATATTTTCGAAACCCGGTTAGACCCGTCGGGTTTAAGATGACCCGGTCAACCCGGTTCGCGAGACCCGGCCGGGTTTTGGTTTTTTCATACTTTTTATAAATAAAACAAGTTTTTTTTATATATATTTGCCACGTAATTTTATTTGTTACATATTATATTTGGTAGTAATCGTTTTTACGCTCAATATAAGATATACTCATGATTTATATATATAATTTTTTGTATCATTGCAATTTTTTTTTTTCATTTTTTTGAAAATCGGGTTCACCCGGCGGTCGAACGGGTAGAACCAGTAACCCGATGACTCGACTGGATCAATTAGAGACCCAGTTTTCAAAACATTGCTTACGTATAATTAATGAAGTACACATATTTAATATATACTCATACATTAATAGCATAAAGTAAAGCTAGGTGCACTTTTTTCTTGCTTTTCACGGTTAAAATTTTTAATTCTAAACGAGCCACGAGCCACATGAGATTTTAACAAGCATGATAGCTCGCGCGTTGCGACTAGGCTTATTTTTTTACAAACTATAAAAAGTGAAGTTTCATTTCAAACACTATTCATCTCAGAATATCTAAGATACAATATATACATCTGCTAAAGATGTTGCATGAACAACCAATAAAATCAGTACACAAAA
>BQNB010141378.1:0-17279 GCA_026074375.1 Tanacetum coccineum
TATAAGCTAAGTGTTTAAGCTATAAAATCTACTACTAATAACTAAGAATCTAAAATTAAAAGCTACTTAGTATTGACTATTGTTTTTGGCTTTTTTGGATTTTTATGAAACTTTTAAGCTAAAATGTACCTAGGTAAATAAGCTAGAAATTGAAAAATAAGTCTTAAACTGAATTAAGCTATACCTAATCTAAATCCTACTTTAACCTTAGAAGCTAAAACCTATGATTACCTAGCTAGAAATTAAGCAAAAAGTGACAGCAGGAACAACTCAGTTCACCATGGATTATTACCTTTTCTATGTACCAAAGAACTGACTAGCCCAAGAGTGAATGGCTACTTGGTAAAGGCTCATAAAAACCATTTACGTTGCTGAGAAGACCTGCAGCTGATTGAAGAACAATCTGTTTGATGCAAATACAAAGAATTTTGAAGAAATGTTTATGTTCAAGATGAGAGGTTTCATTTCAAGATACTCAAACAGATTGTATACAAGATACTGCTTAGCGGATTATATTGAAGACTTGTATTGATGCTGAAGAAAGATGTCCAACCATCAAGAAACTTGAAGTCAAGCAAGTAGAATTCAAGTTAGGGGAGGATTGTTGGGAAATACAAGTCAAAAGGTCAACGTACTGCTAAGTAGAAGGTCAAAGTACTGCCTTCTTAGTATGGAAAAGTCAACGTACTGCCGTTGTTAAAGGAACTTTGAAAGATTAACGGTTACAGTAGTAGTTATCATGTAACAGTTAAATTAGTGATTAGTATTAATTAGTATTTGTGTCATACAAGGACTGTACACCTACTAGAGTTATCCTTATGTTTATAAAAGGATCTCTAGGAAGGCATTAGAAAGACACACAGAATACAACAGAAACAACAACAAAAAGTTTTAGTTAGAAGTATTAGAGATAAGTATTGTATTAGGGATCTGCAATCTTAGGCAGATTCAACGTGTGATAATACAAATCGTTTGTTAAATCAAAGTGTGTTCTTCTTGATACTGTTAACTAGTTTCCGCATAGTTAATTGTATTACATCAGTGTTTCATTGTTATCGACTTGAATTTATTCAAGAAAGTAACATCCTTTACAGGCTAAAGGCTTATTATACTAAGGTATATCGATCCTACAAAAAAGAACATTGTTCTTTTTGTCACACATCTGTGAAACACTAAAAAGGTTAAACTGTAACTCCTTGACAAAGTACACATCTTCAAAATCAAGTTTACCAGTTTTAAGAGTTCCTTTACCAGTAATTCTTCCTCCTTTGGCTCCTCCCCCAAATGTAACATATCCTCCATCAAATTCTTTAAAGTCTGAAAGATAGGACATGTTGCCTGTCATGTGCCTTGAGCATCCACTCTCAACATATCATTGATCTTCTTTTTGTGGATGACCCTGCACATAAAAGTAAGGAAATTAGTTTCCTTTGGGGACCAAGCCATCACTGACTTGGATCTACTTCGTGCATTAACATAATTATGTCTCTTGAAAGTAATTGATGCACTGTTAAGTTTGGTAGGTCTCCAAACCCAACATGCTGAGGCCTTAACAGCATTAACCTGATTTGCCCTGACAGCATTAACTACTGCTGTATTTGGCCTAGCAGTATTAACTGCTTTTGGCCTAGCAGTATTAACTTTTCCCTTAGCAGTATTAACTTTTTGACAAAAAAATTTGTTAGTTAATGTTGTTCTCATTTGATAGGGCCTCTTTACAGTTGATTGTGCTGATTTAGAAAAACATGACATTGGTCTAGCACTATAAACTGTAGTTTTGGGATGAGCAGTATTAACAGGCCTAGCAGTATTAAGTGGTCTTAGGCCAGTTTTCATTAAAACTGCTCTTGGAACTATGTTCCTATGAGCACTAGGGTGAGCCTTTTTAGCAGAATAATTGTAATTCACCCTTGTATAATTATTCCCAGATACCATCCTTTCCCTTTGATGGTAATTGCAGTTAGCCTGCACATGGTCAAAACTTCCACAGACAAAACAAGCTTTATTGTACATCACAAAGTCACTTCCTAGTTGTTGGGACTTCTGATTATTCCAGTTTCTTTGATTTCCCCTAGGAGTTTGTGACCTGTACATTTCAGCATACTTAACTGGTTTCCTAACTGGTTTTTCTTGTTGTTTAGGTCTAACAAATTCTATCTTAGCAATAGTAGGAAAAATAGTTTTCTTCTCTAATTTATCATCTGACACCAACTCCTCAACCAATGGGGCATCAGGAGATTCCCTAACCTTATTATCTGGCTCGTTGTGAAAGTACGCCTGTTTGTTCGAAGGTATCGGCTATTTTCATCCGAGAAGTGTACGTTTTATCTGATAGCTTTGTTCGTTATCGGACTGTGCGTTAATTTTTGGTTTCTCGGATTGTGAAGACGATATCGTTACAGTGCATATTTTTGGATTGGGATTTGGAAATCTCAAATGTTCGTTTAAGGGGAAGATAATAATGGCTCGTATTTGGAGTTATGAGAGGTGGTTATGAAGAAAATCGAATATTGCTATTTGTTGTCGTAGTGAAGTTGCACAGGTGCGGGGTTTTCTATCTTAAATTGTGGTTGGCTTTTAGAAACTTGTTCGTGCTTACTCATCGGTGTGACGAAAGCCTTGACGAATCTAGCAAGGGTGTTGTGATTTTTCTTATGGGCTAATGTTCCCACTTGCTATCACTTTAAGGAAGTTACGTGTGTGCTCAAGTGTCTCATATAGATGAAGGATTTTGTCAAGAGGGATCGCAGTCTAATTATATTCATAGATTTACTTATAATAGTTCGACGTTAGTGGATTGTGCAAGACATAATGAACGAGATTTGGGAAATTACAACTTCTTCAACAAATTTGTTATACTCAGTTTTCTTCATTAGTGATCACTACATAAAGCCTACACTGTTCGAGATTCAAGAGATGGTAAACATATGGGTTTCAAGGGAAGCTTATAGATTAAATGTTTTCCATCTACATGCACCACTAGAGGGCAAGCGTTCACAAGTTGCGTATCTACACAAGACCCCTATTGGATGATTACAAAAAGGGGAAGAAGATTCATGATTTGCAGCTCATTATTATGGTGGCATGTTCAAGGAGGAGATCTTAATCATAAGGGAAGCTTAGTTTCTTTCAGGAAGATGTTTTGTAATATATCAAATCGGGGAAAGATTGTTGGGGGATTCTGATTTGATGATTACAAACCTTATATGCAACAATGAAGGAAAGAAGAAACCACAAGGACTTAAAGATGATTATTAGTTTAGCTTTCCTTCTGTAAGTAGGTTATTCATGTATACCTAGCCTTCTCTAGTTTTTAAAGAGAGGTTTAGGGTGGATTAGTTTTAAAATCAATCCATCTATAGAAAAACAAGGACTTATCCAATAAAGAGGTATGAATACAAAGTGGTGTGCGTGGTATATTAGTTAGTTAGTTAGTTAGTTACACATAGTAGTTGTGTGGCCCCCATGTAGAGGTTGGGGTTAAATAGGAATCGTTCAATGAAAAACCTTGTTCAATAACAATTGTGTTTATTTAATTCCGCTGTGCATAATTGTTACAATTGTTATTGGTAAAACGATCCTAGATGAGTTTAAAACGATCTTAACAGCCGCCTACTGCTATTTCCCAGATTTCCCAAAAATTGATTTTTCTTAAAATTTTGTGTGAGGGTTTCTGTTTTGGTGGTTAATTTTGCTGCAGGTCCATATTTTGTAATGGAAATTAAGATTTTCGTAGCACATAACAATTAAGCATCAACATTTCTAATTTATAATGATAAGTTGTAGGATAAAACTATTTCAACATAATTTTAGGCATTTAATATTATATGAATGAAAAACCAAAAGAGTGTAAGAGCTTATAAAAATGTAAAGATTAATGCACAAAAAATTTATCTTGAACAGGGAGGTTAAGTTAAAACGAACAAACTTTTGTGCAAATCTGTGTGTGGCATAAGTGCGACAAATGTAGAGTAGCGATTTATTTAGACACCAAGACATGTAAAACCTAAGAAATAATCCAAATGCTCATTGATTTAATTTTGCTCAACAAGATTTGTCGAATAATTATATTAAATTATATACTTTTGACAACAAGTAAGAGAACATTATGCATATGTGAAAAATGTTTTTAGCATATCTCAACAATATGTGAAAATTGATTTTTTGTGCTCCTAGTTGTGAAGAAAAACCTTTTAGAAAATAATAGATTGGGAGACTATAGTATATATGTAGAATGAGATATGATTAAAAGAGAATATATTTAGTAAAAGTTTGCTTATAAACTTTTCCCAATCTTGTGTTTTTGTGTAAAAAAGAAACCTAGACACAGAGAGAAGAAGAAGAAAAAAAATTATCAGTCAGGTGGGTGGTCCCCTTAAAGTCTGGGTGGTCCCCTTAAAACTAAGGGGCCGCCCTTTATGAATTAAGGGGGCCACCACCTGTTAAAAAAATCTCAGATTTTTGCCAAATGGTTCATTGATGATTATCATTTCTTTATTATGCCGGAAACTTAATCAATTTGTTCCATCATTCATAGACCTAGACGTAAGTAGTTAAATGGCTCACGTTTAAGTGGTTTAGTTAGAATATCGGCTATGTTGTCTTTTGATGATACCTTTTCTATAGAGATATTCTCTTTTTGAACATTATCGCGAAGGAAGTGATGGCGAATCTCAATGTGTTTTGTTCGTAAGTGTTGAACGGGATTATTACTTAAGTATATAGCCCCTTTGTTATCACACATTATTGGAATGTCGTCTATCCTAACGCCATAGTCTTTGAGTGAGACGTAATTTAATCCTAAAGCTTGTTGACATGCCTTTCCGGCGCATTAACATATTCCGCTTCGGCTGTGGGATGGAAGAGCGGTTTGCTTCTTCGAAAACCAAGATTGTTAGGCAATTCATACCTAAACGTGCAAACACCATAGTGCATCTTGCGATTCTAGTAATCTCCCGCTTGATCCGAATCCGCATTACATTATTGTTTCTATGCGGATCCCTTAGGATAACATAATCATAATTGCGTAGTGCCTTAAAGGTATAAGAGATTCGCTTACGCGCTTATAGGTGAGAGGTTTTGGGATCCTCTTGAAAGCGGGAACAAAGGCTAACACTAAACATGATATAGGTTACTGCATTAAGTATTATAAACTAATAATCATGCCTTCTTATTTGTATTATCTACGGACTCACCTTCTTCGTCTCTCGTGAGTTTGGTTTCCATTGACATAGGGGTTTTGTGTTGGCTTAGAGTCTTCTAGTCTAAATTTCTTAAGCATTTCCTTAATATTTTTTGATTGATTAAAAAATATTCATCAGCTAATTGTTTTTTTCTAATCCCTACGAAAAAGTTAGTTCCCCCATCATACTCATTTCAAACTCTATAAGATGATCTTGGAAAAGCGATCACCTCATTTCTTGACAGTTGATACGAATATTATGTCATCAACATATATTTTGATTAATAATGAGGTTGGTGTCTTTCTTTTTAGTGAAGTGTGTGTTTTCTACCATTCCCATGGAAGTTATCCTGTTTACATAAGAAATGCTTTAATCAATAGTACCAAGCTTTTAGGGCTTGTTTTAGCCATAAAGACGCCTTTCTTAAGTCTATAGACATTAATTAGGTTTTGCGAATTAATAAATCCTGGGAGGTTGTGCCCCGTAAACCCTCCTATTGGAATAAAAACGTTAAGGATTGTCTCTCAATCATTGGTATATTTTAAGTTTAGTGCGCAAACATAAGCTAAAAGTATTCTTATGGACTCTATTCTAGCTACGGGTGCATATGTTTCGTCATAATCAATTCCTTCTTGTTGATTATAACCTTGGGCGACTAACCTATCTTTGTTTCTAGTTACTACGCCATTTTCATCGAGTTTATTTCTATATACCTATTTTGATCCTATGATGGTATATCCATAGGATATGGAGTGTTCCCTAAACATCAATTTGTTTTAAATTGATTTAGTTCCTCTTGCGTGACCTTTACCACAATTTCATTTATTATAATGCCTCATTTATATTTTTAAGTTCTATTGTTGAAATAAAGCAAAAGAAATTGCTTTTGTCTTGAGCTTGCGACCTAAGAGTTCTTTGATTTAGATTACCAATAACGTTTTCTAAGGGATGAGTTTTGGATTCTTTAATATTTACAATTTGATTATTTTCTAATGAGATGTCTTCAAGATCATTACCTATGGGTTTTGTTTTACTGATATGCTTTTAAAATATAAAATATTATATACTATGGGAAATTTACCAATTTACCCTTGAGGACAAAGGTGAAAAGGAAACTCTTCAAAATATATATAATATAATATAATACGTATCTTAACCGGGAAGTATGATTCCCCGGGTCGTTTCCCCAACGACTTGTGAAATTGAGACCACGTTTGATGCTTGGACAATGATTTGAATGGATACTAAAGTTTGGTTTGATTTTCTACTTCTACAAATTAAAATAAGCAAATGATAACAATTAAGAATGAAAACAAACTAACGGTGACTTTAATTTTTAACTTAAAATAGCAAATACGAGAACTTAAATGGAAGCTACAAACCCTAAATTTATAAAATTAAATCTAAATTGAGTTTTTCTTTTTAAATGGACTTAAATTGGCTAAAAAGTAAGTTTAAAGCAAACTAGAACAAAAACGGAGTTAAAATGAACGTTAAAACACGAAAAACGAGAACGAGAACGAATCCCGTTCTTTAGAAAACGAAATTTTGCAATTTAGACCCTACGAAAGCAAAACTAATTTTCCTATGAACTTTAGGATAAAAAATAAAAAGAAAATTTTTTTATAAAGATTATTTTTTTTTGATTATTTTTCTATTTTTATGATTTTTATAAGTTTTTAATGGCAAAATATATGATAAAAAATCATACTCTATTGATATTCTATAATTATAGAATTTTGAAAGAAAATACGCTTAATCTATAGTAAATCATAGAAAAAATATCGGTATGTAGCTTATAAAATAAGCACAAATAAGTTAACCAGGTTTATTGGGCTTTTATAAAGCTAAAAAGGAGTTTAAGAAATAATAGTGCAACGGGTCTTATGAAAAGACCACAGGGCAAGCGGTAAGGAGAGTGAGTGTGTGTGTAATAAAAGGTAGAGGTGTGAGATCGGGGGTTTGAGTCTTGCACCCGACTTCCATTTCCCTTATTTTTTTTGGTTTTTTTATGAAAAACTTTAAAGAACAAAGTTTGAGAGGACCATAACTTATTTTACAACTTTAATGAAGGGGAATACTAGCTGAAACTCAAAATTAGCTATCAAAATGCTTTCTTAATAAGCTGTAAACAGAAAGTGAGCTTTTAAAAGCTTAAATATCTACTTCTATATAGAATTGCACACAACCATTTTTAAAGCTCAATTCAAATCTAAAAAACTGTTCTAGAAAATAGGGCTTAAGATGTGTAAAAGTAATTATGAAAAAGATATTAACTGGGAAATCACTATAAGCTATCTACAATTTTAGATATAGGATGTAACACTAGGAAGGAAACTCAAGCTTAAAAGTCTTAATTAAGCTTTAAACCCAATAAGCTATTTTGACTCTAAGATTTTGAAATGACTTATCTAGTCTACTTATATGTATGAATCAAAATCATAAAAAAGTACTAAAAAGTATAAATTAATTTAAAAAAGCAAAGACTCGTTATATTGTTTTTGGTTTTTGATATTTTTATTGATGAACTTTTAAGGCAATTAGTCCTAAGTAATAAGTAGAAATTGAAACAAGTTTTAAATATCTTAACTTTATCTATTTATAAACTTTACTAAATTTTAAATTTAATTCTATAAGCTAGTTAATGATGCTAAAAGACAGCAGTAGTAACTGTGTTACTACTGCTGTGCAAATGGACACATGGCAAAACTATTTGTAGGTATCTAAAGGGGTTTAATCCTGCATAGGAATCTATTGAGTGTTTAAGGAACACATAGCTAACAAATAACCTAGAAAGGTTGGATCAATTATAACAAGCAAAGAAAAGGGAAAAAACTCCCCCCCCCTGGTGCAATAACAAGAAATTAAAGCTTAAAAGCTTTCTAGTATTCTAGATTTAACCTCTAAATTTCATTCACACAGATTAAAAGTGAATTTAAAATTGACAAAAGTAATGAACTAACTTTAATTTGATTTTGAAGGTCAACAACAATAATCAAACACCCTTAAAATTATGACAATTTAATAGCTTTTGATTCTAAGTTCTAATTACAAAACTTAATTACCAGATAGCTCGTAGCTTATAACGAACCAAATAGCTTATCTTAAACAACTAGATAAGCTGAATTTAGATCTACAAATTACCTTAATATTTTTGGTTTTTTTATGTGATCTTTTATGACAAGTTGAAAAGTAAATATGATTTAAAATAAAAAACTAATTCAGATTAAAGTGCATGATTATTAAGCTTGCCTAAGACTATATAAGGCACAAATAAGCAACTAGAAAAAGTCGCAAAATTTAATAAGCTAATACGCCAAACATTTAGCTAGAATGAATGACAAAGGATCTAAATGAACTTTACAAAGAGCTTTTAGTCAACAGAAGCTAAAGTGCTCAAATGAGCTTATCAGCAGCTCTGGCTTATCAAAGACAAGCCAGTAAAAGTCCATGAGAGCTCTTCCATTGTAAGCTCTCCTTCCATTTAGCTTAAATTCCAACAGTTAAGGTAATTAGACTGATTTTAAGATTTAGATAGATTAAATAAACAAATTAGCTCAATCTCAAGCTTAGAGACTTGTGAGAGCTTATAAGAACTTATGGATCCGTTTACTATAACTAGAGCTTATAGAGGGCTTTTTGACAATTTATTGAAGAAAACTTAAATTTCATTAACTAAAAAAACTTGATTACATTACTTGAAAAGAAATTACAAGAGATTTAAATGAAAATTACATTTACTTAAAACTTTAAAACTTAAGCTAAATTAAAAATCTAAAAGCTAAAAAACTAGAAAAGAAAAGATGCCTTGTGTGTGAGGATGAGAGGCTATTTATAGTCATCGTCTGAAGCTTCTAGGTCCATACCCTGCTCTACACGCTCCCTCCAATCTAATCCGTACATTCCTTCAATGATTGGGAAGCAATCCTTAGCCGTTAGATCAAAATTTAGCTCACACGGATTGCCAACGTGGCAATCCGTGGCTTATTCCTTTTGTGCTTCTTTTGTGAGTGGAATGAATACAAATCCCATCATTTCCTTGTGCTTTCTCACTTGATCACGTGGCATTCCTTCTTGGGTATTGGCCAATGAGAGGCTTAAGTGACGTTTTACCCCTGCCATGTTGTACTTTAACACCTGAATTGTCCTTCTTGGCCCCCAATTGGTAAAAGCCCTTTGATTTGACCTTATGGTAAAATGTAGAAGATGATGAACAGTGGTAACAACCTTTCCCGCTTGTTTTTTAACTGAAAGGGGTAAAAGGGGGTAAGTTTGGGTAATTGGCAGTTTTAGTCCCTCTGTTTGTATAATAAAAGTCCAAGTATAAACTATTTTCCAAACTTGGCAAGATTAGTCCCTGGACTTAGCATTTGTTGGTTATAGGCTTAGGGACTAATATTGTAATTTTGGGATTTTTGTCTTTTAGTGGTTTTGACTTTGGTTGACCTGAGTTGACTAAGGTTTGACCATTGATTGACCTTTTGACTTTGGCTTTAAATTCCCGGCTTCTTTTGTGCTCTTCCGTTATCGTGTCCGTGTTTGTTCGATTTTTACCTGTTTTCTTGTGATTTTTTTATCCGTACCTACACAATAAGAAAGACAAAACAGGCAATATTCAAGTATTTAAAGCACAGTTTTGATCTTTTTAGGGTTTATTTTGATATAAAATGGATATGTGTTTTCACACATATCAAAATTCCCCAAACTAAACGATTGCGTGTCCTCACGCAATATTATATGTCTTATAACCAAATACCTCGAAACTTCCCCAAACTAAATCTTTGAGAAGTAGCAAAGATTTTTGTGGAAAGAGTTAACAGATCACAAGTTATAAAACACCCCTATTTCCTATTTTCTAAAACCTCTCTTTTTTTTCTTTTCTTTTTTTTATTATTTTGACTTTCGTTATTTTCATAACTGTTAGGGATCATAGAACAAGATGCATTTCGATTCTGAGAATGCCCCAAAAAGGATAAATTCATCGTTCCCAAATTTTCACTTATCCAAACCAAGCTTAAAACAAAATCATAGCTAAATATCAGTAAGGATGCTAGCACTACTCATATTTGCAACTTGTAAACTTTTTACTCCCGACATTTATTATATCTTAAGTGAGTGTGCTATTGATCCGCTCTGACTATACCTTAAAATACATATAATATAATAAAATATCAAATATATAGTAAGGATAGTCTAAAAGCAATAAAATAACCTAAAAGGGTTTAAAACCCTAATTAAGAAAGAAACCCTAAAATGCGATCCACAGGAATAAATCCAACGATCAACACTCTTAAGGAAAATACAAATAAACACACTTCTAACCAGGCTTCCATTGTCAAACAATCAAAGAAAACAAATGATTAGTGAATTAATCACGCATATCCCTACATAGCAGACCGAATGATATAATAATCAATCAATCAAAGAAGAATGATATGAATTAACACGCAAATCCCTACAAATCAGCCGAATAGATATAAGAATTAAATGTGAGCGAAAATAGTCAAAGAAGCTCTAAAAACGAATCTAAAACCTATAGATCTAGGGATCGTCCACTTGTAAGGACTTCAATCAAGGAGGGATCACAAAGATTCTCAACAAGATTAGGGCCTTAGCAAGATAGATCACAAAGATGGTAGTATTTTAGAATCGATTAGGGTTTGAATATTGGAGACATGAGATCGCCCACACATATGAGAGAAAACTAGGGTTTTTAGGGTTTTAGGGTTTAGGGTTTAGGGTTTAAGGTTTAGGGTTTATGATTTTAAAAATGCCCAATTATTAACAAGCTAATAATTGGAACATCTTAATGCTCCCCCTCAAATTATGAGGGAATTATATGATGTTTGAGTATGTGAATTTGAATTTTTTTGATCTTACTAAGAAATTATTCAAAATTCATACTCAAACACTATATATGCCTACTTTTAAGTCTACACTACATATATACATATTCATAAGTTTATAAAATATATGAAATGACCTTATGATGACGAACACAATATGACAAAGTCATATTGTTCGTTGAAGTAGCCGGAGGTCAGTTTCGTAGTGCCTTCCACCAACTTTTTGAGACTCCTTATCAACCTTCTTTCTTTCAGCTGCTTGTCAATCGCCTTGATAATGATATTAGCTATTTTCTTCTCCAATGTACTCCATCTTTTCTTTGGCAGGTACTCCATTAAGATATTCTTTGTTATGTCATCCAGCGAAGTTCAAAGCCCAGTTAATGTCCTATCACTGAATACTTGTTATCCCCCCCATAGAGTTGTTGATCGCATCAACATGTTTCTCCCATTGTTGTCGACATAAATGAATCCTTGAGGGTCTTGATATGGAGTGTATGGGTCCCTTTTCCTGATGCCGGATTTGGTGGTTTCTGGCTTGGTGACGTTGATCTTCTTCTGGTAACTTTTAACTTTGAGTTGAAGATCTTCGACTCGCTTCTGAATAACCAAGCTTCAGGTGAACAATCTTAAAGCTATTGCGAAGTCGGAAACGTCATCGCCCGAGAGATTTGTAAGCCGATTATGAACAACAAGGAGAAGCATGTCTTCGATGTCATTGATACAAAGACGTGGAAAGTCGCCTTCCTTGAATCTATAAAGGTCGTTGTCGGCTCTTCTTACAACAATATCTTTTAGATACCTATACCCATATTTCCTCATTACCTCGACCCGAGTTACCGCCAGATGATGTTTCATGGAATATACATCATGTATGGATTGCAGGCCTCGAGCATACCCATAAAAGGTCTTACGTTGTTCTCTCCATTGTGAGATTCCCCATAATGCATGTTTATCATAGGCAACTCTAACAGGAACCCATATATTTGGAACCATGTCTTTAATGCCTGGAAGATCGTATTGAGTAGCCTTTGTCTTTGTAATAGAAGTTGTGTAGGTCATTGTCAAAACTCCTCCTTACAGATACTTGAGATCATTGTTGAAGAAGTAGTCAACTGGTACTTTTTGATGATTTCCACTCATAACTAAAGGTAGGGGTTTGGTAAGATCAAATGGATAGTCAACGCCTTCTGGATTTTCCCAATCAAGTTTTTCTGAAAGAGCCTTGTAACATTCTTCAAAATCATATTCCAACTCAGCATAATTGGAACGTGTGCCTTTGAGAAATCTGAACGCTGGTCTTAACAGTGTTTCTTGAGTAAGATTGTTGATTTTTAGGCCGTTCATAATGAATGCTAAGAAGTCTATTGGAGTTCTTATCAATTCATCAAAGGTCTTTGACGGTTTTCCACCAGACGATGCAAGAGTCAATAACCTGTTGGATTTTGTCATTCGTTGTAGAGTTCTTGCCAAATTCCAATCAGTGTTCAGTAGGTTTCTTGAGGTTGTGTAGTTTGTGTGAAACCAGTCACGTTTAGATGCAACCTTTTCCTTGGGTTCTTCATCATCATTACCCAGGTTCTCCTCTTGATCTGTGGCATATCCGAATCTGCAACCTCAAACTCTAGTTCCTCTGACTAAACAGACTTTCTAGAAGATTTTGATTGAGAATTGTCGCCTTTGGATGAGCCAGACTGTGATTCTTTAGCTTTAGGACCTGTTGCTGGTGCTGCATCCTTGCTAGTCTTCCTCTTCTTCAACCCTCGGTTGATCCAACAGAGGGTTCATTTATCTTTATCTTTCCCCCCCCCCTCATCTTTTTGCTTCTCTTCAACGAATACACTTTACCATAAGTAGAGAAGATAGTCTTGTTGAGATCATAAGATTTTTTCAATC
Source organism: Tanacetum coccineum (assembly GCA_026074375.1). NCBI lineage: Eukaryota > Viridiplantae > Streptophyta > Magnoliopsida > Asterales > Asteraceae > Tanacetum > Tanacetum coccineum. Next base: position 12,926 of record BQNB010141378.1, read on the forward strand.
CTTCATAGCATTCTCTGTGTTCAGGAGCTGCCAGATATGATTCACTTTTATCTATTTTGTCGATCATAATCTTCTTCAACTCAAATTCTGTAAGCGTTGCAGCAGCCTCATATGAAGATTATGGTTGAGAAGACTCCTTGGCTAGAACAGCGTCTTCAAGTGAATCTTGAACCATCTTTTGGATCACCGGAGGGGGGGGGGAGGGAGGGCAATGTTGGACCCACTTCATACTGGCAAAATCTGATGGAGTTGATTCTAGGACCTTGCTCTGTTATCCTTTGTAGTGAGTGATGCCGAAAGGTAAGTTCATGAATTCATTTTTGGTTGATCATAGCCTTTGCAATTAGTAATGATCATCAACTAAAGCTGTCACTTGAGTGTGGAGAGGATCCTTTTTGAGCTCAACAACTTCTTTTTCCAATGATGTGACTCTGTTGTTGAATTGGAAGACTAATGTAAAATCAGGAAGTGTAGATAGAGGATTTATAGCTTCAGTTGTTGGTGGTGGTGTGGATGTTGATTGTTGTGGTAGAGGAGTGAAGGATGGAAATGATTGTGGGATGAAGTGGTGAATACTGGAAATTTTTTGCCTCAGTTGTGAAAGAATCAAAAATAACAGACTTAGTACTGTATGATTAGGGCTGTAAACGAACTGAACGTTCACTGAACATTTCATGAACCATTCGAGAAAAAAGTTCGTTTATGTTCGTGTATTTATTAAATTGATGAAAATGAACAATATTTTACGTTCATTTAGTTGAATGAACGAACATGAACAAAAGTCTTGTTCGTTCATTTATGTTCGTGAACGATTGATTATTCGTTCGTTTATGATCGTATATTTGTTTATGTTCATCTATCACATCTTTTTATTATATAGTTTTAAAATTGATTTACCTAAACAAAATAACAATTAGGAAACACAAATATTGTGTATATTTTTATAAATGTTTTATGTTTATTTATGTTCGTTCGTTTATGTTCGCTCGTTTATGTTCGTTTAGTGTTTAATGAACGAACATAAACGACCATGAACAACATAATTTCTTAATAAATGAACATGAACAAGAAAATTTGTTCGTTTAAGCGACCGTGTTCGTTTATTTGTCCGGTTAAAATTAAATGAACAAACATGAACAAAGCTCCGTTCGTGTTCATCCGGTTTGTTTACAGCCCTACTATTGATCAATGTCTTCACCACTTGAGTCTTGTTCATTGTTGCTATCATCTTCATTGTTTCCCCAAGATTCAACTTCACTTTCAGATGATTCTTCTTTAGTCACATTGGGAACCCCTGGTTTAACACAAGTTCCTTCACTTTTAACCGAAGGTATGATCTTTACATCACGAGAACCAGTTGGATGAGTCTTGTGAAAATCCCTCATACTCTTCTTTTGAAATTCTTCAAATTGAGCATCTTCGGTTAAAGCCACTTGAGAGAGTAACTCAATTCCTTTACCTTGAGTAACATCCACCTTTTCCTTTTTCTTAGACAATGGTATCTCAGGAGTTTCTCTAATAACAACACCTCTTTCTGGAGCCTTAGTAGTCTTCTTTGCAGGTCTCTTTACTCTCTTTGACTTTCATGTAGGTTCTTTAGTTGTAACTAGGACAATCATGAGTTTGAGAGAGGCTGACTTCTTGAACTTTCGCGCCTTCTTAGAAAGTGTAACTCCTGTAGCAAAACCAAGGTAAGTCTTGTACGCTTTTGTTTCCTTCATCTCAGGACTGGTTAAAGAATCAGGAAGTATAGCATCATAGATTTGAGTTTCTTCTTTTACAGAGACAAATCTTAAAGTGTTAATCAAATAGTCATCCTTGGAGGTGGGCATCCCGATCTTATTTCTCTAAGAGAGTGTCTTGTCTTGAGTAAGGAAGTAGTGAATGATAACTATGATGAATCTAGGGTAGTACATCTTCTCTTGCTTTTTGTAGGCTTTGTTGTCAATCTCTTCCTAAAGTAGTTCAACATAGTCCACATTAATCTGATGGTACATACCCTAAAGGATTTGTGCTCTAGAGAGACGAAGCTTGTTAAGAGCAGATGTCTTTCCAGATAAACTCCTGTTAATGAGATCAGCAAACGTTCTCCAAGGTTGATGCATCTGATCAACAACAACATCATTGAGTGAATGGATTTCCCCGGTGTGACCAAGATCTCATAAGAAAGACACATTTTCTTCATCAGTAGGAAGTGCATCAAAGTCTTGTCCCTGTACTCTAGGGTAGATTTTAAAGATATCTCTGAAGATTTCCAGATTGAGTTTAAATCTCTTCCTTTTGTCCATTTTTAATTTGTAGAAAGTGTCATGCTTTTAAACAGAATTCCAGAATTAATGCATGTAAAGTTCTGTAACATCTGCAATGATGAGAAATGTAGAGTAGCATGGAGTGAGAGCAAGAGCATACAGAACCACTTGAAATGTGGGTTCTCTTTGGATCTTTCCAAGATTGAGTCTTTCGTTGCATTTCCCAATGTCAAGTCTTTTCTCGTTTAGAACAAGTTCAAGATCAAGTTTGGCTTGTTAAGCAGTAATGGCAGACATGATTCTGCTAAGATTTGTCACATACAGTTCATATACAAGCAAATATATATATATCATTGAAAGACAATCTAGATCATGACGAATGAATATAGATGTAAGACTGATTTACACTAGGAATTATGCACACAGATACTAGGCAAAATATTAACACACATGATACCAGGAGAAACACATAATCATACAACACACTAACTATAGGCAATTTAAATAAAATCCAAGGCAAACACTAAAGATTTATAAGGAAAAACTAGACCTAAATTAATCACTAAGTGATAAGTTAAGGTTTAATTATACTTAGATTTGGTTATAAGATTAGATTACCAAGATAACAAGATTAGTTCTTCTAGAAAAAATCCTGTATAAATCGCCTAGTATATGCGTATAACCCGCCTGTGTTAATCCTATGTGTATATTTCTCCTATACATTTATGTATAGTTCGCCTGTTGTTAATCCAAGTGTATAATTCGCTTGTGTAAATGTGTATAATTTGCCTGGGTTGAAGAACGTATAGTTCGCCTATGGAAATGTGTATAATTCGGCTGTGTTAATACAAATGTATAGTTCGCTTGTGTTATGCCAATGTGTTGTTCGCCTTTTGTTAAAATTTATGTGTATAGTTCGCTTGTACAAATTTTGACACCAACAATTCACACCTTTTCAAGCAACACAATGCATCTTAACATGAACATATAGCATCTAGAAAACATATTAACACATTTAACATACAAATTAACCACCAAAATCTTGCCTTTTGACTCATTCGACTCACATTCAAATGAAAACCCAAGATATTCAAGATATAACATACAAGCATGTTAAGAAACACTAAAATGCACACAAACACTCATTACAATAGTTCTAAACCCAAACCCATGAACTTTTACAAGTTCTTGCATATTTTTTAACTAGTTCGACATCAAGAATTACTCACAACATGTGAATGCGTTAACCCCATCAAAAACTGTTCTAGGTACAAAATCTAGACCCCTATAGGACCAAAACCCCTCAATTAATTTAACGATTCATCCACTTTTTAAGGTGACAAAAGTTAGGTCGATTTTAAGGGGTTTTCGAACAATGGAGGAAAGGGAGTGAGTGTGTTCGTGTGTGTATAATGAACGGGAAAGGGGTGTTTTTGTTTTAAAACTTTTGGGTTTTGGCAAAAATGCCCCCTAAGGTTTACTAGAGCTTCCACTTTCTTAATAAACTTTACCTAAGGTTTAATTAAGTTTCTCAAATGGCAAAACTAGTCCCTAAGGTTTAGTAATCAAGGATGGGTCTCACATTTTGCAATAATACCCCTAAAGAATTAAACACATAACACATAATGCCCAATTGAGTTAAAATTAATTAACTCCCCTTTAATTGTTCACCCTTTATTGTTTAAAGTCCTTTTTCCGATTATCACATGATTAATTATGAAGATATTTGACATTATCTCCCTCTTAAACAATGACCCGTTCTATATTTAAAGAGCTGTAGTCATTGTTTGAGTGGTCAAATGTCTTTAAAAATGATTTTTCTGATGAATTCCTGAAGATGATTATATTATTTTTGAAAATCAACACCCAATAAACAAGATTTCTTTTATTTTGACACATAAGTGCACTGACACGTACACTTATAGAATATAGGAAGCATGGGTTGTGATGCAAAGTAATCACAAGCCTTTTCATGGTCAGAAAGTAGACCATGCCCGAGAATAAATTCCTGTTGAGAGGTCAAGTTTTCTTTTTGAAATACTTGCCTTTAAGATGATGACCGGGTTGCTATCTGAAATAATAGCAAGCCATTTTTGGCATGTTTT
>BQNB010141379.1:0-17279 GCA_026074375.1 Tanacetum coccineum
TGGCATTTTAAGTCCGTTTTTGGTTATTTTAGCTCGTTTTTAAAGGTAAAAGGTATGTGTAATTAAGCACATACCACTTGACTTTTCTGGCTTCGGTTTTGAATCCTTGGCTTCTTTTTGTACTCTTCTGATTCTCGTGTCCGTGCTTGCTCGTTTTTGACTGTTTTCTTGTGATTTTTGATTTATCCACACAAAACATAAATACAAGCATATTGTTGCCATTTTTGGTTTGTTTTGGGTTTATTTGGGTTATTTTAGGTATAAACGGATATGTGTATTCTACACTTATCAGCAGCAAACGCGAGAAAAATCCTTATAGCCTCTAATCTTGCAACCGGAGCAAAAGACTCTTCAAAATCGATTCCCTCCTCTTGACGGTAACCACGAGCCACTAACCGAGCTTTGTTCTTTAGTATACCTCCCAGTTCGTCTAGTTTCACTTTGTATATCCACTTTAAAGTAATAACCATAACTTTATCTGGTCAGGGTACGAGCTCCCATACTTCAAGACGTTCGAACTCATTGAGTTATTCTTGTATTGCTTTGATCCAGCAAGCTTGAGTTAAAGCGTCTTTATACGTCTTGGGTTCAATAGCAGTGAGGAAAGCATCGTAGTAACTATAAAGAGCTTGCTCATGTAATTGCACCCTTGTGGAACCTAGTCTAGCAAGCTCACCGATTATATTTTCAAGTGGATGATCTTTAGTCCATTTGTTATTGTGTTCAGAAATTTGGTGATTGGGAGGCACATTTGTATGAATAGAATCCGACGATAAAGATTGATCAGAAGGAACTTCTAGAATTGGAATACCAAAGTACAGATCCTTGGTTCGCTGATAGTATACATATAAAATAACACAAATGCAAATCTCAACCAAATGCCCTTAACCAAGGAAAAAGGTCAAAATTGTTGTTTGAGAGTTACTTGGTGATGGTGCATCTTGGTCAACTGTAGTTGAGGAAGGTGAACCGGTTGATACAGCGGGTTCTGGAGCTGCTACTTCATCAATTGGAGCAACGACTTCAGGGGCTGGGTGATCAACACTAGGTGGGGGATTGAGTAATTCATCAAACAACGGTTGAAACAACATATCCCAGTCAGTTCTCGAAGGTGGTACAAACGGTGTTGAAGGAGGAGGGTTTGGCACGAGTCCTGAACTGATTGTTGCAGGAGTCATTTCATGAAGTGTGGGTCCTGAACTGCTGTGTTCAGAAGCCATTGCAGTCAGCTCATCAAAATCTACATGAATTGTCTCAATGATTCGTCTGGTACGTCGGTTGTAAATTCAAAATGCTTTCTTCGTGGGTGCATAACCAATGAAAATACCAATATCAGCCTTTGGTTGTAACTTGCCCAAATTCTCACTATCATTCGTTGGATAGCAGAGTGCACCAAATACATGGAAGAAAGATAAGTCAGGAAGTTTGTCATGTAAAAGCTCATATGGTGTTTTGCCGTGACGAAGGCGTATGATGGAACGATTTTGGGTGTAGCATGCGGTAGCCACTGCTTCAGCCCATAGAAATAACAGAGCTTTTGCATAAATCAACATTGTGCAAGCAGCTTCAATTAGCGTACGATCCCGTCTTTTAACGATACCATTTTGTTGTGGAGAGCGAGCTACAGATGTTTCGTGAGAGATACCAATCTTCTCATAATATTCACGCAACGTTTGATTAACAAATTCAGTTCCATTATCTGTTTTGATACGTCGGACAGGTACTTTAAGTCGTAGTTGGATCATCTTAAGAAACTTGATTATGAAATCTGGAGCTTCATCTTTTGACCTTAAGAACTTAACCCATGTGAATCGTGAGTAATCATCGACAATGACGAGGATGTACTTCTTTCCATTAACACTTGCGACACTGATTTTGAGAATTTCTACCCTTTATAAATATAAATAAATAAATAAATGGTACTTATAAATATATAATAAGGATCAAAATTCACAATTGTAGTATAACCGGGAAGCTGAATTCCTGGGTCGTTTTCCCAACGAGGCGTGAATGGACGGTCAAGTGACGGTTGATATCAATGTTTGAATGGGACAAAGATTTTGATTGATTATGGATCCTAAAACTATGGGAAAAGCAAATTATGTATTCTAAATTAACAACTAAGCACAAAAATCACTACGAGAATCCTAAAAAGACACTAAATTATCAACTAAGTCAAAATTAAACCCTAAAAATACAAATTTAGTTTCTAAACCTCTAAAATGATAAAAGAAAATTTTCCAAGTGTGTTGACGAAAAGCAACTAAGTTCGATCACAAGAATGCCCAACAGAGAATAAGTTGTGTCTAAGTCCTTACACATAGTAAACCCTAGAATATCGTAACATTCCCAATCTGATAATCACCATATCCCAAAATCTTTGCCACATGATCCTTTCCGAATTTGACTGTACCCAAAAATTTGTTGACAAAATTAGTGAGCTGAGAGCGATCTCCGGTCATATGCTTGGAGCAGCCAGAGTCAAATACAGATGAACCAATTTGACGACCCTGCATTTCATTAAGAAGAGGGAAGATGGAAATAGTTAATTATAGTCCCCAAGATTTACTAGGTTTTTTTCCTTTTTGTTAGCAGATTCAGATTGAAGATCCTTAGATTTGCTAACTGGGAAATTAGTATTTGAGTTCTAGGTTTCCGTGTATAAGACCAATGTTACAGCGCCAGGTTTAGATGTTTCATTATCTAGAACAACTGGTTTCCTAAGGGGCGCTTCAGTAGTAGTGGTAATCCTAGTTAAAGGGCACACATTTCCTACGATAGTGAAGGTCCGACCAGTAGGTCTCCAAAATATATCCAATAGTTGTAAACTCTTTCTATTGGTTTCTCAAATTTTCTTTTGTTGTTTTCTTAGCAATTTAGATTTTACACGAGCAGATTTACATTATTGATATTTCAAAGAACACAAAATCATGATATCAGTAGCATGCGAAACCATTACACTTAACCAACATTTATGTCAAAATCTAGCATTATGCTGGGAATGATGCACATGAGCAGTTCCTTTAGGTGCAACAAAATGATCTTTATTTTTCAAACTAGATTTAAACTTTTAGGGGTGGGAATTCTTCTTTATTCATTGAGTACTACTTTGTGTTTGCAGAATCAATATCTTTCTTTGTATTGACTGAAGGCTTGATTGCTAGCATATGTGATAGGTTTTTTAACCCTGATAGAAGCAAATAGGTTTGTTAGAAGCTAGGTTTGATGTAGAGGCCTTTTTTGTGATTATATTTCTTGAGGATGTGACGGGCTCAGTGAATCTAACTCTTTTGATTTTATTCATTGGGGTGACAACCACTAATTGTTCTTAGGAATTGTTGATACTAGGGCAGGTTTTACTGATTTTTGAATGCTCAATCCTGACATTAGGTTTAGTATACTTTATAGGCAGATTCTATGTTGGATCCTAAAACAGGATAGTTTGCTTTAATATGATCGACTAGATCCCTAAGAACTGCAGCTTCTTCTGAGTGTGCTTAATTATAGCAGAGTGAGCTGACCTTTTGTTTAAACAATTTGGTTTGTATTAATCTCTGGCTCACTAGTATGATGTGTAACTTCATTATTAGCTAAAATTCTTTCTTTGAGTTTCCTCAATTCATCATTGAGAGTTGTAATTACCAAAACTTTTTCCTGAAGACACGCATTTAAATCAGAAATTTCTACAGACTTTAGATTGACTTGATTAATTAAGTCGGCACATTGTTCTTTTGATCGAACACATGCTGGTTTAATCGAGTCATAAAGTTGCTTATAGGTCTGTTTTAAATGCTCATTCTCAGCAATAAGCTTTGTCACCCTATGATCCAATTCAATATTTATGGTTTCAATATCTTCTAAGTCCTGTTTGATCTATCCTTTTATCCATTTTACTCTGAGTGATTTAATTCTATCTTTCAACTTCTTTATGACATGTTTTCTTTGGGACTTGAGCTTTCAATTATTTAATTTCAAACAATTGAGTAAAAAACTTGGGAGCACTTTTGATTTGAAATATCATTGTCCCTTTGAAAAATTTCTGAGTAAGTTGGTATCAACTTCTAACGAAATAGCAATGTTTTCAAGAGTGGTATAAGTGTGTTTTTTTCGAGTTTTAATTGTTATGACTGTTTTTTTGATTTTTTTTGTGCGCTTTGTAGTTTATCGTAAATCTTTTTTTTTTATTTTTTTTTTTTTCTTTCAACAAAATCTTTGAGATCAGTTCAAGTTTGAGCCACTTTTCACATTCATGCACATTCACAGAGGCAAAATCCATAGAGGAATTTACAATCAAGTTCACAAAATATTTGCTCATCACTTGTTCCAAGAGTTGTTCATTTTCGTTCAAAGCTTGATTCATTTTAACTTCAAATGTTTTTGACTCTACACGATGTTGTTCCACAACCTGTTCCATTTGATAGAAGACATTTTGGACTTCAGCAAGTTCATCAACCAATTGTTGGTTGAATGTACTAAATAAGTCCTTCAGAGCTTTTACAAATGGAATTATTTCATCCCTAAAACAAGCTTTTGTATGTTCGAAACCCCATGTGACATCAGTGTTAGCTATGGGCGTGGTCTTTCTTTGACTACCACATCTAAGGTTAGCAAGATGGTATTTAAGTTTCTTAATTCGTATTACCATGCTGACTTTTGAAGTTCTTTTAGGAACTCAAATTGGTGGGTCTAGAATAAAAGATCGGGTTCATGAGGAACTCACAGAGTTATTGCGGACCATAATACTTGTTCAGCAGATCATTCATGTTTGTGGAACAAAAACCGTGTTTCAAATTCTTTATAAAGTTTATTAAGAGGCATAATAGATTGGTGTGAGTATCATTTGTTTTATCTATTCTTGCAATCATATTATCCTTATGTTTTAATGCATTTTTGAAGACTCTCTTCAGCAAGGTGTTAAGGTATCATTTCTGAGCCAGGGATTCACATAGGATGGGTTTTCGGTATTATATCACAACATATAACTTAGGTTCAACTGAGGAGCTTTCTTCAGATATGAAAGGGGTTTTGAAAACATTAGAGGTGTTTAGTGGTATTATCAAGAAAATAAGTTTGTAACATGTGAACAGTTTATGCAGAATTGATTCTTTAAAAACGATATTATCTAGTGTTTGATTGCTTTTTCTAAGGCATTTCCTATCAAGGTTTCTAGATTCTTCTTTCCTTAAATCATTTTTGAGAGTGTAAATCCCATTTGCCAATAAAGAATTACTTATATTTTTAAATGTTCTGAAAAAGAGTTCGTTTAAGTTGATTAATCTCTACAGACTGTGCACATGAATATGAAACGTTATCTTGACTCTTTAAATCAACGTTTTGTCCTTCTTTCAACACTTTGACTTGTTCTTTATATATTTCAAGCTCAGCAGTAAAATATCTTGAAATTTTATTTTCAGATTCGTCTTGGATTACAATGAAACACTTGGTTTTTAGTTGTTCAATCACCGATAATATCAATATCCTTGGTGTGTGCAGAAGAGTTAGAAATTGAAAAACTACCTATTGTGATTCAACCAGATACTGAGAATAAGGACTGATCTTGCTATCATGTTATATATCAGTCTTTAAATGGTTCACACATATTGACTGTTCAGAAGATGGCATAGCCTGCACAACTTCTATTAGTCATATATTATTCACATTATCATGATTATGTACCTAGAATGAGGTTTGGACCATGTGAGATTAAATCGCCATGAGGATGCACTTTTGGCAGTGTTAAAGTTCATCACAATCGAGTCTATGCTTCCGAATATCGTTGATAAGCAAACAATGTGAAGTTTTGGAAGTCTGTGTGGCTTGACCTTCTGGAATTCTTGGATCTGCCAAAAATGCGAGTTCCTCCTCATGTAAAATTTGACCACTTGCTTGAGCTTGAACCAACAACACTTTATCCTTAAACCACGAATCATCCCTTTTCCTCTTTGGTTTGGTGCACTGTTTGGACATGTGGCCTTCCCCTTTGCAGTTGTAGCAGATAACTGTTCTTTGTTTTCCAGAATTGTTTCCACTTGCTCCCGGAGTATAAGTCCTTGAAGTACCCGCAGCTACAGAAGTTTGTCTCCCCTGAATTGGTTGTAATGTTACTCTTCCATTATTAATGGTAGCTTGTTGCCTAGGGTTTGACGAGTTTCTCAGCTGGTTATTGGTAGTGGGATAACGGGAAGTGACGACAGCAGTCAAAAACGACATCATGTGATTGATGGCATCAATGGGATCATCACCTTTCTGGAACACTGGAACAATTAAACCTGATTCTTGTTGGGAAAATTCAGATTGTTGATCAACTGAGGGAGGATATTCCAATTGAGGTATAGATGATGATGGAGAATAAATGTTGTGGTGAATTGATGACTGATAATCATTAGATGGATAAGTGATTGAAAGAGGTGTTGATGATTGATGATTGATGAGTTGAGTATTGTTGAGACTGATACGGTGAACCATACTGTGGAGACTGATATGATGAAACTTGTGTTTGAAATTGAGTGTTTTGGTGTGAATTTTGATGAGTTTGATAAGGAGACTGGGTCATCTGATGTGTTGCAACCAAAGCAAGCGGGTCTGAATTGCGTTCATGCATTAAACGAACCTCATTTGCATGAAATTCATATTGTCCCAAATAAGCATGAAGTTGATCGATGTTAATTGTGTGCAAATCTTGAACCAGTTTGACATTTGTCACAAATTTGCTCCATTCAGGAGGAAGGGTATTCAAAAACTTTGTGTTCACTTGAAATTGTTCCAGTTTCATATTGTAGATGTTCATGTCATTGACTAGCAATGAAAATCTCAAGTAGAATTCACGAAGTGATTCCCACTTCTTATAAGCAAACTTATCGAATTTATCATAAAGCTTACACTCCCTTTCCTGTTTCGTCAATGAAGTTTCTTGCATGAGAAGTTGAGTTCTTTCCCAAAGTTCCTTGGCGACTTTATGATGCTAACCAATGCATAGACTTCAGGTGGTAGTCCTTGGAGAATGATATTAGTTGCCTTGATATCACAATCAGCTTGAAGTGCTTCTGTAGCAGATAACTCAGAATATTTCTTTGGCCTTGTAACTCCATTTTCCACAATTGAAGGCCAAATAAGTGGACCACTTTCAACGGATTCAAGGATCATTCATCCATTTTGTCTATTTAGCATGTATAGTTCCATTGTTCTATTATTGCTTTTCCAAGATCATACATGATCCTTTTCCAGCATTGGTGGACGATTGCCAGCACACCGAAAGAATTTGCTTTGAGCAGCTAGAGTCCTACATTGAGAAATATGTATTTAAAAGAATTACATGGTTGATTGAAGGTGGTAGAAAGAAATGTGTTTTAATTAAGTTGCCTTTTAAGTGTTTAAATCCTTAAAACAACACGGGATTTTACAATCTTGACAAAACCAGGAAAAACAAGTTATTTTCACGGGATTTATACAAGTAAAAGAAATAAAACCGTATTATTATAGAAAAATAGTTTGTTCAGTTTCCCCTTAATGGAATTAGGGTTGTTCGGTTCTCACTGAGCTGAGTTGTTTGGTTTCTAACTAACTAGGGTTGTTGCGGTTTCAACTTAGTTCAAGTGTTCTGTTTTCAACTAAATTTAAATTTTCCAGTTCAACTAAACCAAGTAGTACGGTTTCAACTGGGTCAAGTTGTTCGTTTTTACACACTGCAGTTGGGTTGTTTTGGTTGCACCAAAACCAAGTTGTTGACTTCGGTTGTTCGACTCAGTAGTTCGACTTGAGTTGTTTGACTCAGTTGTTCGACTTAGTTGTTTGTAAATCAGGTTTTCGAACTTGAGTTGTTTCAACTCAGTTGTTACGACTTAAGTTGTTCGACTCATTTTGTTCGACTTGAGTTGTTCGACTAAGATTGTTCGACTCCACAACTACGAAACCCAAAAACCTAAAAAACACAAAAGACACCTTTTGATGATTGTTTTAGAAAAATACTGTACACCTAGTGTTTTACTAAACCTAAAGGAACAAGAAAAATGAAAACTTTAAAGGTTTTTAATCCGAAAAAATTTAAAATCAAGATTTTGCCTCTTATAAAGATTTTTTGAACACAAAAATGTAACAAAATTGATATTTATCTTGACTCTAATTTGTACACCTAAATCATAAAGATACTAGATCTAGATTTACCAAGGAAAATAATCCTTTAAGTGTACACAATAGCTTTTGGAATCAAAAGAAAAAAAATAAGGACGATATTTGAAAATGAAACAAACGAACCAAAAAGAAAGCTTAAACAAAAAAAACTAACCACACCACTTCCATTAACTGATACCAATTAAAGAAATACAAGTAATCTTTGATATGAGATGGAAGGCACTTATTAAGAGAGAGTGGAAGAGTAATTTATTCTAAAGATAGAAATAAAAAACAAGTAATTCATAAGTGAAATGAGGAAAACAAAACGCAACCAACACCCTCTCCAGCAAAGGAGAGGGTATTTATACAATAATTTGGCCGCAAGGGGCCATTGATGGGCTTACCATGGCCTTGGCCATATTAGCTTAAATGTTTAATATAATCTAACTAATGGCTTTGACTAGTAAATATTCGGAAGTGACCGAGACTTTTCTTTATCTTAACAATATCCTTGATTTGTATGGAATCCCCTCAATTTGACACACATCCATGAATAGCCAAAAGCATAATGCATTTTAGCTTTTTCTTTCTTTTTGTCTTGCTATGTATAGGCTTAGCAGCTTTGTGTACTTTATTTCAACACCATTCTCATCTTATTGTTTGTTTGTATAGGTTCATCACCATTCATGATTACTTTCCCTAAGCCATAATCTGTGTTTTATGAGTACTGATCTCATCCTCATGCTCCAAAGGGTTATTCACCCCCCTCTTGAGGATAGGTAGCTTTACAGTAGATATCATTTGAGGAGATTCCACTGGGCATTTGTGGTGCAGGTTCTTCACCAACCATCTTGTATTGTAGGTAAGATCTGGACTGAAATGAGTTCCTCTTATACAGAGTTTCTCTACAAGCTATGATACCATTGTGAGTCCAAATGAATAGATCTTCTTAAGCTGTTAAAGCTTTTGTTAACACTTGGAAAAATCCAAACAAACTATGTAGACACATGATATGAATACTACAAGTTTATGCGGAATCTAACTTTAATACTAAGAAGAACAATGGAAACAAAAACTTTAATATATATTGAATTGCAAATATCTTCCTAGGTTATAGAATAACTATACTATGAAAACTTATAACACTGCTATATCTTACTATGTCAAAGGGGTTCCTTTTATACACGAAGGAAAACCTAAATGGACTTACAAAACGCGTCCAAGTATCTGCATATTTATTCCTAATATAATCTCAAGCAATAACAAACTTTAAGCAGTACTAAACTATATAACTAACAGAACAGTTATACTGGCATACTAAATGTACGGTGCAGTCTAACTATTATAATTAACAGTACTAACATACTTAGTCTATATTCTTCAATCTTCAATAGCAGTACTAAGTCCATCAGCAGTCTAAACTTGTAGAAGCTCTTAATTCCCAATAAATACAATAAACACTCTCCCCTTCTCATGTTAATACACATCTTACTTAACCACATATGTGATGGAAAATTCTTATTATAACAAAAGACACTTGTACATACCCTTTGCATGCCTAGACCTAACATCCCACCTTCTTTTAGTTCATTCACAAAAGCTCATACCTCTTTTCTTTTTCTCTCTTGGTGCCATACATATCCCTCCTCCATAATACCATTACCACTTTTTGATCTTAGCTAAAAATCCTCTAGTAATCACATTCAAAAGTTGAAGGTATCATGTATTAGTTGTAGTTCTCATGTTATAATCTTCTCAAGGTTATCAATAAAGCCTCATATTCAAGAGATAGGGTAATGATTTCCTTGGTTACATAAGGGTTAAGTAAAGATTATAAAGGGTTTCTAACAAGTTTTAGTTGGGTGGATTTAGAGCTAGTACAAAGTTTGGTTAATCTTGTTGTAATTCATCCTCATTTTCATCCTTGTAAGATGTTGTCTCATTGATTTTTTTAATTTTCCTTGTAAAATTATTTATATTTTTCTTGTATATTTCTGACTTTGTAATATATCTGTATGTTGTATTGATTTATTGTAAATTATTTTGGCATTGTACTCATAATTTTGAGACTAGAAAACTTGATAAAAGTGAAATTGTAACATTAGTTTTGGGACTGTTTTAAATTCAGTAGGTTGTTGTGACGTTCTGGAAATATTGGTGTTCTGAGGTGACTTTCAAAAATTATAGGCACCTAGATCTATGTCTTAGCTTCGTTTGGTCGGGCACAATGAGTCATTTCAACACCCGATGAATTTTTTAGAAAATAAATGGTGTAGGTTGTCAGAAACTGCACACATAATTTTATTGAACTACAACTCCAAAAATTTGTATAAAAGTCACTACTTTGGTAAAACAAAAACTTGTAGATAACATCCGAACTTAAATTTTGGCATTCGAATCGGCCTCAATGGATTTACGATTTAAGAGACACGTCGTTTTCCCAAGGCGGTCAAAATCTGTGAAAATCACAGATTTGGTTCTTGTTAGAAAACTTCTCATATGACCTCATTTTCTCAAAAACAGAAGTGGTCGGACCTACATATCAGAAAACTAGACTCGTTTACCTTTCCATAGGCGTAAAAACCAACCAAGATCATTTACGAATTAGGAGATATGGGCCCATAAATTAATAAAAATCTAGAAATCCTATCAGCCCATATGTTTTGGACTTATAATTAGTCACTTGGACTTTGTTTTGTGCTTATAAATATTAATTTGGATTTATGTATTTTTGGGCTTATAAATATTAATATGTATACTAATTTTTTTGGCTTATAAATATTAAGATAGACATTTGTTTTGGGCCTAATTATTTTTATAAAAATTTAAAACTCAAGTACAATGCCAAATTTATAAAAAGAATTTTATAAAAACTTATTTATAATTATTATGTAATATTTATAAAAACTCTCGGCGTTTATTTCTGATATCTTTATCGTGTGGCATAAAGGTGAGTTCACGACCCCTCTTTTAAAATGTTTTATACGTTTTTGGGGTGATTTGCATGAATATTAATGATTATGGTATATTTGAACGTATTTTGTGAATGAGTTATATGTGCGTGACTTATTAAATTATTGCACTTGCACATTTTGTACTTAATAACTAATACTTGGTTAATATTAGACTTTATGTATTTTTATACGTACGACTTTTATTTAAATGAGACTTTGCGTATTCTATGTGAATATGTAAAGTGCATAGATATAGTGTTAGGTGTTTGTAGGATCTTGTTCTTTTCCCTCACCTGTTTAAGTCTCCCATTGGGTTCCTGTTCTTACCCAATTTATACGTACTTTTTGCGCTCCACTGTTCAGGGGTGTAGATATTATGGGTAGCGCTATTAGAGGTCGGCTAACCTCTCGTTCCACTGTTCAGGAATTTGCATAATATTTATATACAAGGGGAGTCGTTCATTTGTGTATTAACACTATATTTATGCGTGGACTTTGTCCTTTATTATTAACCAAGTGACTTTATCTTTTGGACTTTCTATTTTTGGACCTAACTTTTATCATGAAAGCGTATGTAAATGTATGATATTACAAATCTTGTATGGGCGGGATTTGTAATATGATATATTTATATGACGCTTGTCATGAGGACTTATTTATAAATGGAGTTTTATCTCATTTTCATAAGACCTATGTACTCACCAACTATTTTCATAGTTGGCCCGTTTTCTCATGCATTTTAGATGATCGTCAATAAGTTTCTTGTGAAGGAATATGCATCATGAAGTCTTATCGTGTCATCTTTTTCAAACATTAATGTATCAAGTTGAAGCTTTTGTGAATTATGAATTTATTTTTTTAAGCCGTTGTACGGATAAGACAATTATTGTAATAATGTACTATTTTTGTTTTAATTAATGTATGGTGTTGTACTATATTCATGTGCTTATGCCTTATGCTGTCACACTCTATGTTTTGCTTTAGCGGGATGTTACATGTTATCGGTCATCTTAGTTATTACTAATCTTCGTTTGTAATAGGCTAGTCGGGTATAACGGGCTTAGATTGTAATCTAATATTCTCCGTGTTTTGGGCTCTCAACCCACTTGAAGCCAAGTCTGGCCCAATATCAAGCCCAACGAGCCATATGTGGCCTTGGACTATAAATACCACCCTCCTAGCATGTTAGGAGGGTGTTGGTTACCATTTGTCTATGTGTAATCTCCATATTCTTTTCCTTCTCTTATTTCTTTCTCTCTCTAAAATTCTCTATCTCTCTCTAAGATTTAAGGTATTTTTGATTATGTGTATGGATCAATAGTGGGATAACATGTGGTATCAATTGCCAAAGGGTTTTTGGTGATTCATGTTTGTGGTTTTTCAACTTATTCGAAGCTTATTAAGGGCTTATTTGTGGTTTATTAGTTTTGACTTATTTTTCGAGGTTCATTTGAGTCAAAAAGCCTTTTCCTTTTATTGTTACATTCGTCATAGCTTATAACATCTTATTTTTTTACGATTTTATTTAATAGCTTATTTAGTTTTCTCTTTGCTTAAAACCATTCGAAAATCTAACCAAAACATGTACTTTTCTTTTAAAAGTTTGTAGCTTATTAAGTTGAGAATTTTGTGGCTTATTATCATATAAAAGTAGCTTATTTCGTTATCATTTTATGGGCTTATATGAATATTCGAACGCGTGGTTTATGTGAAAGAACAAGTACATGTTTATATAGTTTGAATCCTGCGAAATATCGTGAAGTGGCTGCGGAATATCAAGAAGTGACCGCGGAATATCTAAAAGTGGTCGCGGAATACAAGGGTTATCCAGTTTCCTTATCCGCAGAATACAGGTTGTGTAAGTAACGATTATCCCGCGATTTATCATAAAGTACCCGTGGAATACTAGAGTTTTACCCGCGGAATATGAGGAGTTTTACCCGCGGAATACAAGAGTTTCACCCACGATTTACAAGACTTTTAAATACAGATTATCTCGCGGTTTATCTAGGCTATCCCGCGGTTTATCCAAGTGGTTTACCCGCGGAATACAAGTTGTTTATCCCGTAGTTTATCAAAGTATACCCGCGGTTTATTCTTCCATATACTCGCGATTTATCAAGGATTTATAGTTTTGGTCTTCCAAGTTAAAAGAGAAC
This sequence comes from Tanacetum coccineum, assembly GCA_026074375.1. Lineage (NCBI taxonomy): Eukaryota > Viridiplantae > Streptophyta > Magnoliopsida > Asterales > Asteraceae > Tanacetum > Tanacetum coccineum. The sequence goes on from BQNB010141379.1 coordinate 13,223, forward strand.
TATAAAGTTCATCCTTACTCCACTATTTCATTGTTAGTCCTTTAATCGATCAAGAACGTTAACAAACCACAATTACAATCACTACATAAACTTAAGATCCGATATCCATTCACAACATCAAAATGTCAAATACCAATAATAATTTGCAAAACTCAAACATCAAGTGCTCTTCACAATGCCATCATGGAAGCTGGTGGTAAAGATCGTCCTCCAATGTTAGCACCTGGTAACTACGTTTAGTGGAAATCCCGAATCAAAAGATACATTGACACCAAACCGAACCGTGACCTTATCCGCTTCTGTCTTAAAAATCTACCATACCAATACAAGTTCAAAGCTACTGAAGCTGATGCAACTCCTGTTACACCTAGTAATGATGGTACTCCACAACAACAACAACCAAGGGAAGAGGTACACAAAATCTTTCCAACTGTATCAGAAGACATTCAAAAATGGATCACTACTGAAGCTGAAGTTGTTCATATAATCTTTACGGGGATTGATAATGATATCTACTCCATAGTGATGCTTATCTAAATGCAACAGAGATGTGGAAAGAAACTAAAAGGTTGAAACAAGGTGAGTCAATTAATGTCCAAGATCTTGAAACCAATCTATATTGGCAATTTAGGAAGTTTACCTTACAGGATGGGGAATCACTTGACTCATACTACTCAAGGTTCTACAAAATGATGAATGAGCTTGTTAGAAACCAATGTATTGTCACCAATCATCAAGTGAATGTTTAGTTCTTTCTTCAAATAAAACCAGAATGACAAAGGTTTGTGACCATTGTTAAGCAGAACTAAGATTTAAAGAATGTATCTTATCACAAACTCTATGACATCCTGAAGCAACACCAAAACGAAGTTAATGAGATAAGAGCTGAAAGACTAGCACGTACTGCTAATCCACTTGCACTTGTTTCTCAACAACAACCAGTTTATCATCCTCAACCCAATCCCACTCACTACACTCAAAGTTCATCAACCAGATCACAAGCTTCTACCAGAAACAGAAGTAAAGCAATTGCCAATTCTCCTCCACCTACTTATGATCAAGAACCCGAAGTAGTTGCTGATGATGAAGCATCTTAAAAGGAGAAGAAGATTGACAACCTCATGGCTTCAATCTCAATGTCTTTTAAAAAAATCAACAAACCTATCAACAACAACCTTAGAACTTCATCAAATACTAGAAACACGAATGTTGATAATGCTCTAAGATCCAACAAAGGAACTGGGTATGATAGACAGACTATGAAGTATGATAATAAGAGGGCAGTTAATGTTGTTGGGGCTAGGGAAAATGTAGGTACTCAGGTAGTACACCAGACTGGGATTCAGTGTTACAATTGCAAGGAATTTGGGCATGTATCAAGGGAATGTAAGAAACTGAAAAGGGCATGGGATTCAACTTATCACTGGGAAAAGATGCTGCTGTATAAGCAAGAGGAAGATGGGATTTAGTTGAGTGCAGAACAAGCTGATTGGAGGGATGACACAGATGATGAACCTGAAGATCAGGAGTTTGAAGCACATTACATGTACATGGCAAAGATTCAAGAGGTCACTCTAGATGTTGCTGACAATTCTAGACCAATCTTTGATACTGAGCCATTGCAAAAGGTACACAATAATGATGATGATTATAATGTGTTTGCCAATGAGAGACAACATCCTGAGCAACCTGATCTGTTAATGACACATATTTGGTGGAACAAGATGATACTAATATCACTTCTGATTCATCAGATATGAGTGATAATGGGGAAGAGGCTGACCATGATGATCAAATGCTTCAAAAAGAACGCAAATTGCTTGCTTCTTTAATTAAAAAAAGTTAAAATTGATGGAAGCAAACAAACCAATAAGTCTTTAGAATCATCAAACAAAGCTTTAAGAGAAGCAAACACATTCTTAAATTCTGAGCTTAAGAGGTACCAAGATACTAATTTTGTGAAAAACGCTCGTGAAAAATGTGCAATAGCTTATGGTTTACTCGAAGAACAAAAAGTCAAAACTGAAGAATCTTTTAGGACTTATACTGAAAAATATTAGGTTTGAATAAAAGGATTTCAGAAATGGAAAATGAGTTATCTGCAAATAAACGAACAATTTCCACAATTTCATTTCAAAAAGAGGAACAAGAAAAGTTTATCAAAACTCATGAAGATAAAGATTTTAAAAAGGTTAGCAGTTTGGAAAATCAAGTCAAAGTTTTGAATGACATTGTTTATAAAACCCGTAAATCAGTTCAAACAATGATTATGCTTAATTGGAATTGTAAAAAAAGTTTTGTCAAACCTCAGTACCTCAAGAAAGCTCAAAGTGCGAATCCACGTCTGTATGATAAAGGATTCTATAATGATAATCTTTCTTTAATGTTAGCTCCTGAATCTGACGAAACGATTCATCTTGCCCAAGAAAGTCAATCATAATTAAAAAAAATAATCAAATCTTTTGATTATAAGAACTTAAATAACCTTTACGATTTGTTTGTCCCCCAACGTGAAAAGACAACTGAACAAAAGTACTTTTCAAACAAGTCAAGAGTGTATTATACACCTGAAAAGAATGAACACACGAACAAGGTTTTCATAAAGAAAACAGTTTTGTTAGAAAAACAAATGGATGCAACACTTTTATGGTCTCAAAAATGTAAAATTTGTGAATAATTCGATTTTATAAAACAAGATGTTCAGTCATTTCATAATGGGCTTAAATACTGTTTTGACATAATCAATGACACGTACTGGAACATTTTAGTCAGCCCAAAAATGAAAGCAATCATTGAACAAAAACTGAACCCAACTGCTAAACGATTAACAACTATTGTTTCTGAATTTTATCACACTTTGACACAAGTAATGGTTGAAGATTTGAAATATTTTAAATCTCTTGAAAATGAAGTTGAATCTCTTCAATCTCAAATTGAGACTCAAAAGACACAGTTTTCAAACAAAATCAATCGAATTTCCAGGGAATATTACTATGCTGAACACAAAGTTTGGAAACAAAAGAATCCTCTTCATTTCGAGAACTTAATGAATTTTTTTTAAATACAAGATCTGAAAGCTCAGTTACAAGACAAGAACATTGCAATAAGTGAGCTGAAGAAACTCATTGAAAAGATGAAAGGAAAATATGTGTATACTAATTTTGTAAAACTATCAGTTATTCGATAACCAAATGCTTTTAAATTTAAAAAATTACCAGCTTTAGGTAAACCGACTCCTTTTTCAGATTCTCTTGAAAAGAAAGATTTTTCAAAGTCAAGGTCCGTTACCAGAAATAATTTACAAACGGATTTTTCAAAACCAGTCACTCCATATATTTTGCCTAAGAATGTGAATCAAGTTCAAAAGAACACAAACGTGATTACACTAGGAATGTATAAAATGAACACTAGGGTTACCCAAACTAGAACACCACAGTCACATCAAGACATTGGGAAAACTAACAAACGCGTGTCTTTCTCTACAAGAGTAAATTCCACTATTAGTGTTAGCAGACCACATCTTAAGAGCATTCAACCAGAAGATAGGGTCATGCTTAACAATAGTCAAGTTAAGACAAACGAAGTAGAAGACCATTGTAGGAATTTTAAGTCTTCTAAAATTAAAACGTCTGTAACTACGTATAATGACAATTTGAATGCTAAGACCTCGAATGTAATTTTGTTTGTGTGACTTGTGGAAAATGTGTGCTGAATGATAATCATGATTTGTGTGTTCTTCATTATATTAATGGCGTGAATTTTGGAACTAAGAAGCCCATTGTTATGCCTCTTAGTGCTAGAGAACCCAAGCGTATAATGAACCAATCTATAGCAACACACCATAGGAAAACAGTTGCTTTAGAATCCACTATCTAGAAATCTAAAAGTACATTAAAGAAGCTATATGAGCATGTTAGTAAGACATGTAGTTGGTGGTACACTAAGCTTACACCACCAAGATACAAATGGGAACCTAAGTCCAAAATAGGAAATGTTAAACCGAATATTAGTATGCCTCTAGGAACTGAATCTATAATTGCTAATATTTCAGAACCTA
>BQNB010141380.1:0-17279 GCA_026074375.1 Tanacetum coccineum
TTAATGAACAACACTAACTTTAGCTTAGCAGTAGTAACACAAACTTTAGTAGCAGTAACTTCAAGAAGGCTTTTAATCCCAACACTACTACCCTATTTGATTGTGGAGTATGTGGAGCCGAGAAGTTATGAGTAATGCCTTGTGCATCATAATAAGCTCCGAATTGTACTTCATTATCAAATTCTTGACCATGATCCGTTCTAATAGCTATTATAGAACTACCTAGTTGGTTTTGAATTTTCCTACTTAATATTTCAAATTTCTCAAAAGCTTCATTTTTAGTCTTTAGGAATCTAGTCCATGTATACCTAGAATAATCATCTACTACAACAAAGGTGTATAGATTACCTCCATAGCTTTTAATTACCGATGGACCAAATAAGTCCATATGTAATAATTCTAAACATCTTTTAGTGGAAACCATATTTTTAGCTTTATGACTTGCATAAGCTTGCTTCTCAATTTTTGCAAGCATCACAAAAATGTTAATCATATTTTAGCTTAGGTAAGTTTCTAACTAATTCTTTAGATGACAATGATTGAATTAAATGCATACCTAGAATAAGTCTTTAGGAATCTAGTCCATGTATACCTAGAATAATCATCTACTACAACTAAGGTGTATAGATTACCTCCATAGCTTTTAGTTGCCGATTGACCAAATAAGTTCATATGTAATAATTCTAAACATCTTTTAGTGGAAACTTTATTTTTAGTTTTATGACTTACATGAGCTTGCTTCCTAATTTTGCAAGAATAACAAAAATGTTTATCATATTTTATCTTATGTAAGTTTCTAACTAATTCTTTAGATTACAATGATTGAATTAAACGCATATTTGCATGACCAAGTCTTCTGTGCCATAAGGTAGAATTATCCACTACCGTGGCGAGACATAATTTGTCTTGAGACTTATTTCCTAATTTCATTACGTATAAACCATTTTTCCTAATCTCATTTCCTATGATTTTACCATCTTTAATTATTTCACTACCTTCTTCCATGAATAAGACTTGACACTTGTTGTCACAAATTTGACCAACACTAAGTAAGTTAAATGCTATATTATCTACGTGTTCTACATTAGATATAGTAAGAGAGTCATTAGAGATCGTACCTTTGCCTATGATCTTTCCTTTTAAGTTACTTCCAAAAACAACATTACCTCCGTCGTATGCTTTGTAGGTAAAGAATAAACTCTTGTTACCGATCATAGGTTTGGAGCAACCATTATCTTTGATCCACTCCTCCGGTTCCAAGCATGTTCTCAAGCATACCTCATTTGACGATTGAGCCATAAGACAAGTTTTGTCGTTAGTTTTGTCTTCGGCGACATTTCCGCTATCGCTCCAAGAACCTCCAATGAAGGCCTTTTGATCTTTATGGCGAGATGGTTTTGGACAATCGCCTTGGATCACCGCATCTAAAACATTTTCAGTCACTCTTTCCTTTCTTCTCATCCCTTTGCCGAAATAAATTATTTTCTTCTCTTGGTTGCCTAATAAATTTACCCTTTCTTCTAAAGAACTTTTTAAAGCTCCTTATCGCCATAGCATATTCTTCGTCATCGCTTCCAGATGTCAAAACTAGTTTTTGTCTGTATCGCAGTTATGAAATGTCTAGGAAAACATGATTGTGTAAGAAAGGATAATCATCGGTAACGGTCTCTTCATACTACCAAATTTGCCCCTTATAATGTTGATCCACATCCCTAATATATTTCCAATGCATTTAATATACCTCCTTAGGGGCCTTGTCATAGTCTTCATACTTCCTTACTTGTGCGTTGCCTCAACGAAATATTAAATAGACGATCGGTTCGAAGTAATCGTGTCAATGACTTACGAAATAATTACATTGATCATCAACAGGTGACGCGACTGCTAACAAAACAAGGAGAAGCAATCCTAGGGAGTAATACAATGGTTTAAATAAACACTGGTCCTTTATTATATTGTTATCAACCAGTAGCTTAGTTTATTATTATTGTTTTAATAACTAAGACCCCTCTCTAAACCTCTCAAACATATGACATTTTTACTCTGGCTTTCATAAAATATGAAACACAAAAAGAATCTTCTTCTCACTAAACCTGTGAATTATGTTAGACCGTGGATCACGCTCTTCCCAACCTATACCCCTAAGAACGATAACAACCCCCGAGTCCTTGCCAATACTACACTACAACGTTATGTACATACTGCCTAGTGAGTTGTAAAACTTTCTATGCGTAGAAGTCCTTACAAACACAATCGCAACAAGGCTTTTTGGCGGCGCTGCGTGGGGAATAGTTATGTTTTGATCATAGTTTAGCTTAGTTCTACTTGCTTGAATCCTTTCAAGCAAGATTTAATTTCCGCATATTAGGTTTCTTGTAGTCTATCTTTTCTTTGTGTTAATTGTTCGTAACTCATTCTCGTCAACCACCATTGGAGACAAGAATCCTATCCGTACTCTTGGAGACTACTCCAAACCTAGCCACGAGGGCTACAGGAATACCATTGAGCTCCCCGTAGGGAACAACGTGGTACATCTTCGATCCAACACCATCGATTGGTGCACAATATCGAGCTCGTTCCACGGACTTCGGTCCGAGGATCCAAACCAACACCTTAAGGATTTCCTAAAACTAGTGGACTCATTTGACCTTGACGGTGAAAATAAGGAAAAAATGCGCCTGGGTTTATTTCAATTTTCCCTTCGCGATCAAGCTAGCAATTGGCTTGAACGTCTTCCATTAGGATCCATCACCACATGTGAGGATCTTACCTTCTAACCCTATTCCTTCTACTAAATTCTTTACCACCCAGGAAATGACCGCAAAACTCCGCAAAGATATCCCTGATGTTCCAACAACATCATGAGATCTCTATCGAAGTAGGGACTCGTTTCAAGGATTTTTTATAGTGTACTACTACAAAAAAGGTTCCCTCATCATGGCATCGTGATCATTTGGCTGCAAATCTAAATTTTTTTATGATCATTCGCCTTTCTTCTGAAGTACTGAGATGGGACATTATTGACCAACGCCGTCGGTGGCAAACTCCACAATAAAAATGCCGACGAATCTTGGGAAATCATTGAGAACCTCGCTCTCTACGACCATGAGGGTTAGAATGACATGAAAGAATTTGTCAAACTGGTCAAGGCTATTTCTACACCTTAAGGCATCTAAAAAACACCCGACTGAAGACTCCTTGAGCTCGAAGACCAGATTAACTTTTTACTAAAGGGATCGCGACCAACCCCTAGGAGCTCAACACACATCCCTCATGCTTATGCTGATGCAGTCCATTCCAACCCTCACCCGCAAAACCATAACAAGCCGTCTAAGCTGAATCCATTTACTTTCCGTGAACGTACAGGTCCAAGCCCTCAACCCTAAGCATTAGGAACTACTTTTGAGGCTCGAGTAAGGGACTACATGGCAGCACACTCCGAAAGAATGGAAAGATTTGAGAATGCCATTTTCAAGCAACGCAAAGAGATCAACGGCAGAATGACTGAAATGTTCGGACTCCTCAAGGAACTCACGGCCAGCAGAGCCCCTGAAAAAGTATTGATAAGGGAAAAAGCCAAATTCCCCGTCACCAAGAACGTAAACTCTATCTCTCTATTAAGAGGAGAGGAAGAAAGGAGTGACAAGACGGATGAGACACTCGACAACACTAAAAAGCCTACCGTAACAGAAATGAAATCTAGTTGATGGAAGCCGAAAAGGAGTATATGAAACTAAAAAATAAACTGATAAAATAAGGCTAAAAGGAAAATAAAGTGGAAGGTAGGGTACTCATCATCGACCTGTAGAATATTATGCTGAAGCATAAGGATTAATGAAGACCAAATCAAGGGACTATACGATAATAATAGGTTCACTACTCGCTACTAGAGGGCCCCGAGTTGGAAGGTAAAAGGAGAAGACGATATACGCTGTTGCCTCGGGGGCCTGTTTTATGAAGCAATCCTTAAAAAGAAATAACAAAGAAGGAGGACGTCAGAGGGAATTTCGAAATACCTTGCAGCATAGGGGGCCTTAAGCACGTGAACGCCCTCGTCGATCAAGGGTCCGATGTGAACGTCATGCCCTACTCTACTTATATGAAACTTACCAACGAGATGCCTGCCGAGACAGACATTAGACTCTCATTAGTTAGCCACTCGTACATTTACCCTTTAGGAATTGCTGAGGACGTATTAGTTGAGGTCGCTGAACATGTATATCCTGTAGATTTTGTGATTTTGGATATCAAGGAAAACAAAAAGAGGCCTTTCATCTTAGGAACGACATTCCTGACAACGGCTAAGGCCGCAATTAAGTTTGATAAAGGCACCATAACTCTAAGGTTTGGAAAGAGTAAGATAAGTTTCCATAGGGTACCTAATTCCCCTGGTATGCCCGAGAAAGGAGTCAAGAACGACATAGAGCCCATAGCCCCCACTATAACTATGAATAGGCTAGTCCTGGAATGGAAAGAAAAGATAAAGCTTCACATGGAAAGGGAGATGAAGTTCAACCAATGGAGGAGCAAAAATTTCAAGGGCAAGCATCCCACCCTAATTACAAGAAGGGAGGAATGGAAGATGAAGTAGAAGTCACGTAAGTACGTGTGACTTCGAGTCTAGCTACGAGACTCATAAATAAAGAAAAGCGTTTTTTGGGAGGCAACCTAATATTTACTTTTATCGCATATTAGGAGTGTCTTATGTGTTTTAATTCTTTACTAATTGTTTTATTATGTTTGAACTATCTTGTAATCATGCTTTGTATTCTTTTTAACCTCGTCTTAATTCCAATCAAAGGTATTTTGCAAACAATAAGTGTAGGGGAATCTATCCGGTTTTTAAACCAAGTTCAAGCATGTTAAATGAATTGTTTAGATAAATTGCGCATCATTTTCGAGTCATATGAAGTAAATTGCAAATCTCATGGGGTGGGGTTCATGCAAGCTATTTGACAGAATTAAACTTAATGGAATCAAGTGCAAGAAATTTTTCACCCAAAAAACAAATTTTAGTTTTCACAGAACGAGAGAGGCGTCACGATTTACACGCGACGCCGTCACCATGACACATGTAATGGGGTCAAGATTCTCCTGACGGCGTCAAACGCCCAGGTCTAAAAAACTTAAAGTTTTTAATTATTTTTGAAAATAAAACTTGCATAACATTTAAAATATGAAATCTTCTGTTTAGAACCTGCAAAAACCAATAAGTTTTGACAATTCGCTCATCGCTATCTTTTACTGCTTTAACGAATCAAACCTAAATTCATATTTGTATTATTGTTATATCGCATAATATGCAGGGTATAGTTGTCTTGTCTTTGATTACAGGTTATTAATGATGAGAAGAAGCTTGGAAGTTATTATGTAAGTTTCATTAGACGATTCTTGGAGGACGAATTAAACCAGTTATTACTGCATTGTTTCTTTCCTCCATTATTGAGCAAACCAAGGAACCCGGGGAGTACTAGTTTCTTTTCCTTGTTTTCGTTTCCCTTTGTTTGTTTTTACGGGTACCTTTATAGAACATTGGGGACAATGTTCAACTTAAGTGGGGGGAAAATAAGCCTTAGAAACTATTCTTGTTTATTTTCATTTGCATTGGGGGGTCCTTAAAAGGACGGGTATTATATTCGAAACATAGCATAAAGGTGATTTGCGAGACCCAAATTTAAATTTGTATGACACACAAAAAGAAACGAAGCAAGATAAAACTATGACTGATTAAATCGATTCCACCGACGAAAACCAAGGATAAAAAGTCGCTCATATATAGGAATTTATATTAATAGCACTAAAACCCCTCAAATTCCAACCCAAAATTGAGTTTCTCGCCTTTAAATGTTTATAACCTTTAACTTGTTCAAAAAAAAAAAGAGTTAAGGAGTGTGCAATCAAGTGTGGTCTATTCCGTCTGTTAACGGAATGTGTATGCGTGGTTTTGTCGCCTTTTCTGGAACATTGGTATTGGTTACTTTAGAATTATAAGAGTGTACCGGTAGTATATTAAATTCTAGAACTTGTTTTTGTGATGCATCCCAGACCGCATAGAAAGCATAGGATTTGCTTGAAAGAGGCATTAAGATTAACCCAATGTTTTAAAACCTGTATTTGTTTATGATAGGTCACCTAAACCGATCATATAACTATCCCACACCCTTGCCATGCACTCATTTTTAGTGCAGGATACCCCTAGTACAACCCTCCAAGCCTATCTCTTTTATCACGGTTCTCATAATTTTCTAGTTAAGCCAGACTATTAATGAAGATCAAAAAGAGGTGGTCTTTGCATAGATTGCCCTTCTAGATATTTATCCGAATCCATAGATCGATTCAAGCTTTAATGTAGAATATACATTAAAGATCTTAGGTAACCTAGCTCTGATACCAATTCTGGAAACTAGAAAGGGGGTTGAATAGTTTTTACCGTTTTAGATTAAAACTTATATTATCGACTTATATGAACTCACGAGATATACACAAGTGTATATGATAGCGATGCAATAAGTAAATAAGTAATCTACTATATATGAACAAGGAAATATAAGAAAGATCAAACCGATGACACAATGATTTATAGTGGTTCGGCTACAAAGCTCCTTTTCGCCCTACTCCACTCCCTAAGTACCCAACTTGAGAGTTTTCTTCACTTTGTCAACAAGCTCCCTCTAGGCGGAGAAAACCGTACACGTCGCTTACACATTTTCTGGTACTAAGCTAAATACCGAGTTCTACTTCGAGATAGAACCAATCTAACACACTATATATTTTGAGGCTTAAATACTTACCTAGCATACACATATGATACACACAACACACAACACAAAATATACAAGATGAACGATTATCATAAATGTGATGACACAACTAAACTATTAACACTTAAAGCTTGACGTCTTCTTGAGTGTTCTTCACAAAAGAGTGGAATGAGTTGATCAGTTGTAATGTATTATGTAACAAGTATAATGATAAAAGAATATAAAAGATAAAAGATGTATGTGAAAAATATTTGTCAAGAGTTGTTTAAAATGAAGACTTAAGTTTGCTATTTATAGGCAAACCTTTGAAATTCAAATGCTATCCCAAACAGCTGGATGGTGCGACCCACAGATCCACCATCAGCTGGATCTGTACCTTGTCATGGTGGATCCGTCCGAGGAGCTGGGACAACATTTGTCATTTTATGATTAACCTCAAATCTATATAAAATATTGTTTTGTACTTATTAAAACTAGTTTAATAGATTCTTTTAGAACAGAATATTTCTTATCACCAATAAGGAAATATTTTCTAAATTTAGGAAGATTTGGAAAGATTGTTTCCACTTATGGTTAATCTTATTTTGTCTTACATGATTAATATAACTAGATTATAATTAATCATGTGTTAATTTAAATCACTTGATTATAAAGGGTTTATGCAAATGATAATATTTTTCTTTGATCATTAACCACATTTAATAATGTCATATTTATACCTTAAGTGATTTGTCGTCGTCAACTAAACTTTTGACTAAATAACTTGTTTACATAAACTTTTACGTAGTATGACATTATATTTGTTATTATCAAAACATGAAGATCATTAAATATAAATATCGTTTTTGTGTAAATATTTGTATTAACAATTTCTATTTCTCATACGAACCATTCTAGAAAAATAATTTAACATTCCCATTGAATACTCGTGTTTTATCAAAAATGCCTTTAGTTTATCATACCAAGCTTTGAGAGCTTGCTTAAGACCATACAAGGCCTTTTTAAGTTTATAAACAAAGTTTGCATTTTGAAAATCAATGACCTCTAGAGGTTGAGCAACATAAACCTCTTCGTTCATAAAACCATTTAGGAAAGCACTATTTACATCCATTTGATATAATTTAAAATCATTTGCACAAGCAATAACAAAAAGTACTCTAATAGACTCTAATCTAGCTACCGGAGCATATGTTTCATCATAATCTTGTTGATTATATCCTTGTGCTACTAATCTAGCCTTATTTCTACATATTATATCATTTTCATCTAATTTATTTCAAAAGGCCCATTTTGTTCCTATGTCCGATTGACTCATGGGTAAAGGGACTAATTCCCAAACATCATTAGCTACAAATTGATTTAGTTCTTCTTGTATAGCTACAACCTAACTTTCATCTTTTAATGCCTCTTTGACATCTTTAGGTTCTATCATAGATATAAAGCAAAAGAAATTACTGTGATTTTAGGCTTGAGACCTAGAGGATGATTCTTAGATTCCTTAATGTTAACGGTTTTGTCAACTTCTATCGACTCATCTTCTTCATTATTATTATTTACTACTTTGGTATTCTTTTAATGGCTTCTTCTTCACCAACAATGTCATCAACCAATGGTGATAATTTGGTAGGAGGAAGGCTTTCATCCAATGACACGTTGAGTGATTCTTCGATTTCATTAAATTTTTATTTAATACTACATTAGCTTTACTATTTTGAGAATACCCTATAAAAAAATCTTCGTATGACTTTGGGTCAAACTTGGTTAGATAGTCTTTAGTATTCAAAATGAAGCACTTGCTTCCAAATACTTTAAAATATTCTAAAAAGGGTTTCCTACCTCTAAATATTTCATAAGGGGTTTTTTCTAGTATTGGTAGAATTAATATTCTATTTAGTATGTAAGTTGACGTATCAACGACATTACACCAAAACTTTTATGAAATAGTTTGTTCGTTAAGCATAGTCCTAGACATCTCTTGTAAGGTCCTATTGTTTCTTTCTACTACCTCATTTAAGTGTGGAGTACGTGGAGCCGATAAGTTATGAGTGATGCCTTGTGCATCACAATAAGCTCCGAATTGTACTTCATTATCAAATTCCCGACCATGATCCGTTCTAATAGCTATTATAGAACTACCTAGTTGGTTTTGAATTTTCCTACTAAATATTTCAAATTTCTCAAAAGCTTCATTTTTAGTCTTTAGAAATCTAGTTCATGTATACCTAGAATAATCATCTACTACAACTAAAGTGTATAGATTACCTCCATAGCTTTTAGTTGCCGATTAACCAAATAAGTCCATATGTAATAATTCTAAATATCTTTTAGTGAAAACTATATTTTTAGCTTTATGACTTGCATGAGCTTGCTTCCTAATTTTGCAAGCATCACAAAAATATTTATCATATTTTATCTTAGGTAAGTTTCTAACTAATTCTTTAGATGACAACGATTGAATTAAACGCATATTTGCATGACAAAGTCTTCTATGCCATAAGGTAGAATTATCCACTACCGTGGCGAGACATAATTTGTCTTGAGACTTATTTCCTAATTTCATTACATATAAACCATTTTTCCTAATCCCATTTCCTATGATTTTACCATCTTTAATTATTTCACTACATTCTTTCATGAATAAGACTTGATACTTGTTGTCACAAATTTGACCAACACTGAGTAAGTTAAATGTTAAGTTATCTATGTGTTCTACATTAGATATAGTAAGAGAATCATTAGAGATCGTACCTTTGCCTATGATCTTTCCTTTTAAGTTACTTTTAAAAACAACATTATCTCTGTCGTATGCTTTGTAGGTAGACAATAAACTCTTGTTACCGATCATATGCTTGGAGAAACCATTATCTTTGATCCACTCATCCGGTTCCATGCATGTTCTCAAGCATACCTCATTTGATGATTGAGCCGTGACACAAGTTTCGTCGTTAGTTTTGTCTTCGGCGTCATTTTCATTATCGCTCCAAGAACATCCAATGAAGGCCTTTTGATCTTTATTGCGAGATAGTTTTAGACAATCGCCAATGAGATGATTTGGATCACCGCATCTAAAACATTTTCGGTCACTCTTTCCTTTCTTTTCATTCCTTTGTCGGAATGACTTCTTTTCTTCTCTTGATTGCCTAATAAATCTACCTTTTCTTCTAAAGAACTTTTTAAGTTCCTTACGGCCATAACATATTCTTCGTCATCGCTTTCGGATGTCAAAGTTTCATCATCACTAGAATCTTTCTATGCTTTCAAGGCAATGGACTTAATTCTTTCCTTTTTGCCTCTATAAATTTCAGAATCTTTTTTCATGACTACTTTATGTACTTTTAGATTGCCGATAAGCTCGTCTAGAGCTAGTGATGATAAATATTTCGATTCTTCAATCGTCGTGACCTTTGCTCTCCATTTAGGATGTAGAGCCATAAGAAACTTCCTAACATAGTTCTTACTAGAGAAACCTTCATCAAGTGATTTAAGACTAGTAATAATAGTGTTAAATCCAGCAAAACCGCTATCAATAGATTCTTCTTTAAGGAGAGTAAATTGTTCATATTGTTAAACAACAAGATCAATTTTATTATCCTTTACGTGGCTATTACCTTGAGATGTGATTAACAACGATTGCCAAATATCTTTAGCCGTTTTACACATAAAAATTCTTTCGTATTCCTTTTTAGGTAAAGCATTATAAAGAACCATTTTAGCTTTATTATTTTTAGCAAGTTTCTTTTTAAGATCATCATCTTGTTGTTCAAAAGGAACTATTTCTAAAATTTAGGTTTCTTTGTTTTTAACAACCGGTGGAAAATAACCATTTAAGATAATATGCCAAAGATATAAATCTTTTACTTTCACATATGTTTCAAATCTATTTTTCCAATATATAAAATGATCACTTTCAAAAAGAGGTGGTCTTTGCATAGATTACCCTTCTAGATATTTATCCGAATCCATAGATCGATTCAAGCTTTAATTTACAATATACGTTAAAGATCTTGGGTAACCTGGCTCTGATACCAATTGTGGAAACTAGAAGTGGGGTTGAATAGTTTTTACCGTTTTAGATTAAAACTTATATTATCGACTTATGTGAACTCAAGAGATATACACAAGTGTATATGATTGTGATGCAATAAGTAAATAAGTAATCTACGAGATATGAACAAGTAAAGATAAGAAAGATCAAACTGATGACACAATGATTTATAGTGGTTCGGCTACGAAGCTCCTCTTCGCCCTACTCCACTCCCCAAGTACCCAACTTGAGAGTTATCTTCACTATGTCAACAAGCTCCCTTTAGGCGGAGAAAACCGTACACGTCGCTTACACTTTTTCTGGTACTAAGCGAAATACGGAATTCTACTTTAAGATAGAACCAATCTAACATACTAAGTATTTTGAGGCCTAAATACTAACCTATCATACACATATGATACACACAACACACAACACAAGATATACAAGATGAATGATTATCACAAACGTGATGACACAACTAAACTATTAACACTTGAAGCTTGACGTCTTCTTGAGTGTTCTTCACTAAAGAGTGGAATGAGTTGATCACTTGTAATGGATTATGTAACAAGTATAATGATCAAAGAATATAAAAGATAAAAGATGTATGTGAAAAATATTTGTCAAGAGTTGTTTAAAATGAAGACTTAAGGTTGCTATTTATAGGCAAACCTTTGAAATTCAAATGCTGTCCCAAACAGAGTAATTAGTAGTAAATTTTCATTTTGAAAATTTAATCACTTAAAGGTATGAATAAACATATGCTTAATGCATTTTATGATCAAAGGAATTTTATTCAACCAATACATTTTGTTATAAAAATGCACAAACATTTTTATAACTTAACAAAAAATGTGTGGATTTAAAAGAAATGTTTTATTCAAAATAAATATTTTGAATTCAAATTTTATACCTAAAAACGGCTAGAAATGTTCTAGAATACACCTCCCCCAGGAAAGACAAAAAAAGGGAGCGTCTAGCCGGGGCGACCCCCTTAATATTTAAGGGGACCGGCCCCAATTTAAGGGGACCGTCCAGACAAAAAGGCAGCTCAGTTGGCTTATAAATACTGGACGATTCTCCACTATTTTTCTTACCTTTTGCACACACTTTCTTTCTGTTCTAAATCAGTTTAAACCTTCCTTTTTTTCCTTTGATCATTTAATCATAAAGCCTTGTTTCCAAGTGATCCAAGCTGTGATCCTCAACAGCACGAAAGAAGACTTCTTATCATCAAATCAAGAGTGTTATAGTATATTGGTATAAGTTGTGTAGTTATGTTATATCTTGTAAATCATTTGTGTATATTATGAAGGTGTGTATCGTAGTTGTGTACAATAAGTAGATTGTTGTGATCATTGCATGTATAGTTAGATCAGGGTGATCTTTATAAGTAGTGATAGATTGGTGTGATCGTAGTAGTGTCTTGGTGAAATGATGTTGTGAAGCAAAGTGAAATTGTGAAGTAGAGAGAAGTTGTGTAGTGAAGCCAAATTATGAATTGTCGTGAAGTGGTGTGTTTAGCTGTGATAGATTGGTTCTAGCTAGGATTAGAACTCAAGATTTCACTTAGTGTTGGAAATTGGTGTAAGCTAAGTTGTGTACGGTTTTCTCCGCCTAAAGGGAGTTTGTTGATATAGTGAAGAAAATTCTCGAGTTTGGTGCTCGGGAAGTGGAGTAGGGCGAAGAGGTGCTTCGTTTCCGATCCACTATAAATCCTTGTTTTGTGCTTTGATCTTTCTAACTCTTATCTCTTGTCTTTCATATTTACTTGTCATTTACTTACATATTTGTATTGTTCATATTGTGCACATATTAAGATCACACAAAGTCGAATCTAAATTTTTTATAAACAAACATAACATTAATTTTAAAAAAAGCGGTAAACTATTCAACCCCCTTCTAGTTTTCCATAATTGGTATCAGGAGCCACGTCAAACAAGATTTTTTAAAATAAACTGTATTTTAAAAACTAAATCGATCTATGGAATCAGAAAAATATATTTTAGAAGGGCAATCTATGCAAAGACCACCACTATTTGAAAGTGATGGATTTATTTATTGGAAAAATAAATTCAAATGTATGTAAAAATCAAAGATCGTTAGATTCTCTGCATGTTTATACCTATGTATTTTCCTCCTATTCAATATAATCCCGAAACTAAAAGGATGAAACCTGTATCTTTTGATAAACAAAAACGATAATCTTAAAAAGAAACTTGCTAAAAATAATGAAGCTAAAATGGTGATTTATAATGTTTTTAACACGTAAAGAAAACGAAAGACTTTTTTTGTTTTAAATTGGTAGGGGGGGGGTTTTTAAAAGAAACCGCAAAAAGAAATTTTGGGATACTTTATTGATCACATCACCAAGGTAACGTCAAGTCAAAGAGTCTTAAAATAGATCTTCTTGTTCAAAATATGGACAATTTACAATTCGAAAAGAGAAATCGATATATAATGGCTTTGCTAAGATTTAACCACTAATTATTACTCAAGTCTATAAACATTTGATGAAGGTTTGTCCCTTTAGCAAGAATTATGTTAGTGAAATTTCTTAGGCACTTCATCCTAAAGGCGCCGCAAGAGGTTACGGCTATTGAAAAATGAAAGGATTTAACATCTCTAACGCCTTTAGAAAAAAATGAACTTATTGAAACTTGACTAGTTTATAAGTACTAATAAGAATGATTCCGAAATGGCCAAAGGCAAAAGCTAACAAAATAGATCTCTTGTCTTGAAAGCCAAAAAGGAATCAAGTGATGAAGATAGTTTGACTTCCGATAGAGAAGGCGAAGAATACGCCATGGCCGTGAGAGACTTCAAGAAATTTTTTAAAAGACGAGGAAGATTCGTAAGACAACCACATGATGAAAGAAAGGTATCTCAAAGAAATAAAGACGACAAAAATGGCAAAAGTCGAAAGAAAATATTTTAAATGTGGGGATTCAAATCACCTTATCGGAGATTGTCCAAAATTATCAAGAAGCTACAATCAAAGAGCCTTTGTTGGAGGATCATGGAGTGATAGCGCCGATGATGAAGAAGAAAAGACTAAAGACGAAAAATGTCTTATAGCTAAAGCTTCTAATGAGGTACTTTCTGAAATTGAATTCTTTAGTGATGACCAATCATCGTTAGATGAAAAAAACTTAGATAATAAATATAATCGACTATGCAAAATAGGTCTAAAAGTCATGGCTAAAAATAAATCACTACAACAAATTAAAAATAGATTAGAAAATGTACTAGAACTAAAAAATAAACTATCTAAAATAGAAAAAGGTAAAGAGGTCAATAAAGAATGTAAAATATGTCAAGACCTTAGATTTGAAAATGAAAAACTGAAGGAAGAAATTTCTAACTTCAATCAATTTAATAATATAGTAAATCGCTTAAGAAAATGTTAAAATCTTCAAAAACCTTTTCGGTGATATATCCAGCCTTTGGATTTAATTTACCAAAGGGTCAACAAGTGAGTCAAAACAGTGAATTTGTTAAATCACAAGATGGTGTGAGTCCTAATAAAAAATTGACGTAAATTAAACCAAGCCAAGACCAAAATGTATGCTTATAAGCAATAATAAAATTACCCATTAGCGAGCAACGACGAAGTAAAACATTTTTTATAAACCTTTCCTTAAAAACCTAGGAGTTTTGGCTTTACTAAGGCCTGAAATAAAGACGCATCTATGACTTCCTCCTCCAAAAAGAACAATAACTCTCACTCCGGTCCCTAAACTACACAAGAACCTATGAGAGATCAAGTTAGACAAAATTACCCTAATAATAATCATTCAATGTGGATGTTGATCCCAATGAATTGATCTTTAACTCCTTAGCTTGTAAGGTTTGTACCCTTGTATAAATCCAAAAATACTAAGTATGAAACTTTGATTGAATGATATAAACTATGTGGAAACTAGTTTATATCACTAAGAAGTATTCTCAATGAAACAGTAAAATATGTTTTGACACAAAGATATAATCAAAACAACAAGCTTCAATATATTAATACGATCACTCTGACTTAGTGATAGAGTTTACAACCTTGAAGCTATGAACTCTATGAAGACTGAGATGGAAAACTTATATCTAACTTCAAGACGTAAGATCTCCTTTTATAAACCAAAGAGTCCTTTACCACAAGATAACTACAAATCTTTTGAGATCTTCTATAATTCTAAAAATGTACATATCTTTCTATAGAATATAGAATATACACCATAAATAACTCCATGCATATATTGTTACGCGTTTTTGTCTTTAAAACCTTCAGCATATTAATCCTTTACTCCGTACCAGAGACTAACACTAGCAGTGCTCATATTTATACTAGCAGTACTAACTTAGTTAGTACTGTTAGTTCTATTCTGAGCAGTACTAATCCGTGAAGATTTATTCCTAACAATCCTCTCTTAAACTTGTGATTTACCTTCAAATCCCAAGTTTCTTTTGACTTAAATCTTCTATTCTGCTTTTGTAGAGGATTCTTCCGAACATTCTTCTACTTTGTACTTGTGACTTTATAAACTTGAGAAGTTCATATGCCATTGTGCTTTCATGATCAACCTCTAATCTTTTACTTAGTGTGAACTCCACAGTTTTCATGTATTTTCCATTTAAGAAATTTCCAATCTAGTTGATTCATCCATATGTCATCTTTCTCATCTGGGTTAAATATCATTCTCAGATCTCCCCAAAGCAATAAATCACGTCCTTTAAGAGGATGATCTTGAAACCTTTCCTGAACCAATATGTATAGGGTACTCATGTCTTCTCTATCAAGTCTTCTTAAGAAGGCTTGTATATTTCCATGATAACTTGCACTTCCATCAGCTCTGGTTAATTTGTAAACTTCAAAGTCTTTTCCTCCCACCTGACCTAGTAACTGATACCCCCAATCAACTATTAGGTAATTGGTAAACAAAATCTCAGGATTCACAGACTCTTCATCATCTTGAGCAACTTTTAACCACAATCTCAATTCAGCCTTCTCTTGTTCATAGTCTGCTGCTGCATCTTCTTTCTTTTGTCTTTTAGAGCTTTCTTCACTTTTCTTTTCACCTGCTCTTTTCCTGGTAAGTGTTTTCTTCCTAGTGCCTCCAGACTTCTTTTTAGTACCTTTTTCCTTATCCTCTGAATCCATAGGTACAAAAGTATGTGTTTGATCCCATACTTTTTCAAATATTGGTCTAATTTCTTCATATTTCATTCCTTAGAAGTAACTTTGCTTGTATCCTGCTTGATTCTTCAAGTACATGACCATGTTCTTCCTAACTTCAGCAACAGAGTAAGGTCTATTCTGAAGAGCATGGTACCTAAGCACAGCAAGATCACTCCAATCAATAGTCTAAAGTTGTGTAGCTTCAGCTGGAACTTCTTCCCTTTCATTCAATTGCCTTTGTAGTTCCATAGCAGCTTCAAAATTGATCCTTTCTTATTCTTGCTCTGCCATTGCTTTTGCTTGTTTCTCCTCTTAAACCTTTCTTGCTAACTCCTCATCTACATTTATTTGTACTTGAACCCTCTTCTTGAGTTTCTTTGGAGGCTTAGGTTATTGCATAATGGCCTTTCCTTTGTCCTTTTCCTTTGATGTACTCCTCCTAATATATACTAGCGCTGCAGCAGCAGTACTAACATCATGGCTGGCAGTGCTAACTTCTGCACCAGCAGTACTAACTGGTATATCAGCAGTACTAATTTCCTTTTCACCTTTTTCACCACTTCCAAGGTCTTCAATAAACTCAGTTAGAGTTGTTTCTTCTAGGAGTACTTCAGTATCAGCACTATTCTTCTCCTGAGTCTCTATATCCTCCTGAAACCATAAAGTTTCTTCATCCTGTACCAAAGAAATAGTAGGATCTGTATCAATCTGGGCTATCTTCCTCCCTTGTTTAGAAGGATCCTCTACATCATCTTCATCTTCTGAGAGAACAATCCTAGCCCTTCTTCTTGCTTTGCTAGACCTGACTTGCTTCTCCAATTTCTTCACTTTCAAGACTAACTTTGTAAGAGCAGTACTATAAGTCTTCTTAGTCTGCTGTAAGTCCTTCTCTACAGCCATAACCCTGTTTGACAATTTGGTAACTGATTCCATTAATTCATCATGTTTCAGTTTTCCCTCATCACTTCCAAGGGTGTGACCTCCTGGGAGAGGTGAAACATAGGGCATGGTAGCAGTCTCCTCTACCTCATGTGTAATTTGTATAAATGGTGGTGTGGTTGGGGTACTGGATGTTGTGTGACGAGATGAAAAGGATGGTGAAGATGTTATTCGTGAGGGAGAGGTAAATGGTGCTTCACCTTGAGACTGAACTAGCATAGTATCAAATAATGGTGTGACTACCCCAGAGTATCCCTTGGATGCTCTCCTTATGTTATTGAATAGTTTGTTTGTAAGGGTAGGAGTAGAATAGGTTCTGGTATGAGGCAAAAGTAATCTTTGTTGTTTGTTCAAAAGTATTTAGATAAACCTGGGATACATCAAA
>BQNB010141382.1:0-17279 GCA_026074375.1 Tanacetum coccineum
ATAAGTGCTTTAACAGAAAATATCCTTAGGGATACATTTTTATGAACTTCTAAAGGCTACTTGAGGACAAGTAGGATTCAAGTGGAGGGATATTTGATGACATCAAATAGCGTCTATTTTATAGCATCATTTATCCCATGTTATTAACCCATTTTGTATAATTATTGCAAAGAATTATTACTTAATCATTTATATGAGAATTGCAGTAATTATGGAGTAATTGGTGAAAGTTAGCAAAAGGCGCGCATTCTGGAGCTTAAATGAAGATATTTTAAAGATTACTATTCTGAAGACCAATACGCCGTATCCATCAAGGAAGATACGACGTATCTGCGCCTGCACTCACCAAAGACCACAGAAGAATAAAGCTCAATACGACGTATCCAGAGAAACTCAATACACCGTATTCAAAATATGGAATCAATATAATATTCTGGAAGATATCAAGCGTGGTCCCTACTCTAAGAAATCCCCAATACGCCGTATCCAACACTTGGATACGCCGTATCGAACTGACTTCCAGACCTTATAAATAGAAAACTCAAAAACGAGTTTTAAGCGTGCTAAATCATATTCTTGATACCTAAACCACAAAAGTCGATTTTCAGAGGAGAAGAAGAGCAAAAGAGGTCGAGCAACGTTATCAATTCCATAGGAGACATCGTGTAATTCCATATACTTTAGTAATCGTTCATTTTTTGGTATCATTCGTTAACTCGATTAGTTTACCTTGGCTAAATAATTACTCTTGTATTTATTATGACGTTTGAAGGCTAATACCTTTGGGTATTAGCCATTATTATGAAGATCTGAATGTTTGGTATTTGTTTATCTCGATTTCTTGATTTATCATTGTATGCTTGTTTATGTTTATCAATTCATACTTGTTTACGTGCTTTTGTATGTGACCTATCATTCAACTGGATCTAGTAAAGCGGACCAAGTAGACCCAGAGTTCGGGATAGCTCTTCATATAGTAATTTATACATCTAGAATCATAGTTACATAAATATTGTCCTTCTAAGTCTGTGTCTAGGATACTCTTTGGGCTTAACTAGTTGATTGGATATTGCCAATGGTTTATTGATCATGTTGACTAGCAGGTGACCTAGATAATTCAACAAGTAACGTTTTGATTTCATTGGATAGTTGGACAAGTGGACTACTAGTGTATAAATTGCCATTAAGCGGTAAGTGGGTAAAGTCTCTATAAGCTTGGGTTTAACAAGATCACCATTTCTTTAATCCCTAAGATAGATTATAATCAGCAAATAAGAATGCTTTAATTATGATAGAATTAATGTGTCTAGGTCTTAGGATGATGTAACGCCTAAGTCTTTAGAAGAAATCATTGCACTTAATAAACAAACCAACTTTCTAATCAGATTAATAATGGTTAATACAGTTTTCTTTTATTTGGCTCGACTGCTCTTTTATCTTTTGTTAATTAGCTAGCGTGGGTAAAAGTGCCTTGAATTGATTGTAGTCACCAACCAAACCATGCCAGTCTCTCAGGCTGAAAACCCAATTTTCCCGTTAGAATTAGGAACTAGGACTGACATAGGTTTAGAATAGAATAGAATCAACATAGATTAGATAACAAAGATAGTAATCAAATTGATAGATTTAACCTCGCTTCAAGTGTTCGACACCCTACTTACCACGAAACTATTACCAATCGGGTACACCCACGCTTCAAGTGTTTGACACCCTACTTACCCTGAACTACTACCGATCGGGTTCACTGCCCGTGTAGCTTTTAAAGTGTTGTTTTAGGTTTAGGTAGGCATAAATAATAATTTAAAACTTGAAATCATCTTAAAATATACACAGTACAACGACAGCACATCACTTGTCGCATGGAATGTTTACAAGAAGATTTTCCTCAGGAAGGCGTGTGAACTGTTTAATTATGGTTGTCGAAAGTTACCAAAAGAAGCTCAACCTCACAAGGCCGAATACATACAGATCAGATCTCAAACGTATGTCAGCTTATACAGCATACTCCAATCCTAGAGGTTTCATACATCAGAATAAAGACAAGAAGAACATATTGATAGGTATTGATGAACTCTACAAATTTAGTTGAGGTAACATAAACGATTGTTCGGTCTGCTCACTAACAAAACTAACTATTACTACCAGACTTAACTGTTATACTACCAGTATTAAGTCTGTTACAATCTATTTTCCCAACAGGCCACACTAACATAAAATTCATGTGATCATAGGATGATCAATAGTCACACAAAATACACATTTCTTCTATTTAAACACCATATGGTCACACTTATTAACACTTTTGGTCACTTTATGCTTAGTTGTATGTGACTAAATACCCAAAAAAACATGCTTTGTGTGGCTAAATATTACAAAAGGTCACACAAACTTCAAATTCATGTGGCCATTAGATGATCAATAGTCACACAAAATACACATTTCTTCACTTTAAACACCATATGGTCACACATATTAACACTTTTGGCCACTCTATGTTTAATTGTATGTGACTAAATATACAAAAAAATGCTTTGTTGGTTGTACATTGTTTACGGTTACTAAATTGTACCTATTTAGTCACACAAAAAATGTGGATACGGACACTAAAGCTTTCTTATGCGTGACTAACTTAAATGCGTGACCGTAGGTGACCTACGGCCGCGCGACCTTTTGTCACACATGAAACTTTTCGCGTGTGTGACTATATGTATATAGTCACACATTTTTGGTGTGACCAATACCACTTTTTGTACTAGTGTATCAAACACTTTGAATGAACTTTTCAATTATTTTGGTTTTGATTGTGATGAAATACCTAAAAGACCCACCATGTATTTAAAGTTATGGAGTTATAAGGTGGTTAGGCATAGGTATTCAAATCTCATGATCCAGCCAGAACCGAAGGGATCTACCCAGGGATATCCACTAGATAGTGTAGAAGTCCTTAGGTATGATACAAAAGGAGAAAAAGTGAGAATCGGGAATAATGTCGACTAAGATGGAGCTAGCACTGGAATAAACCCAACAAGGTGTTAGTTATGAAGTCTCGGTAAGCATTGAAGGGGCTGAAGAATGAAAAAGAAATGTAAGGATAAAAGGTGAAAAGAAAGAAGCCCTTCATACAGTTAGGCAGAAACTGGGTCAATACATAAACTGTCGAAAACACTAAGTTGTTGTCTGACATTGAAGACAGTCATAGACCCAGTGACGCTATGCACAACCCTCCCTAGCCACTCAAGGTCTCTCAACAGACTCTTGTTTCATTTCTCATAGAGATTACATGTAATTCTATTGACTTTGTCACTCCGAGTTAGTTGATATTGAAAAGGTGGCAGTCTGCTCCAGCCTCTGAACACTAAAACCAAAGTGAACTATTGAGTCTATAACCAAAAGAGATCATCCATAAATCTCATTAAGACACCTGTTAAAATTATGCTTGCTAAGTCACACAATGTGAATAACAGGGTATATGTTAAGTGTCCTACGCATTATCCTTGTGATTTTGCCAAAACATCCGAGTGATATTACTTACAGTGAAGATGGAAATCCTGCTTGAGCCAACATCAAACAAGCTCATGGTAGGTGACTTGTGCGATTCTATATGAATCAAACTTGTGACAACTGGAAAGAAACGATGGTGTGATTCTATAAGAATCAAACTTGTTCCAGGTTATGAATTGACAACTGCTGATGAATTTTTGAAATGGTTAACACTCCTTATGTGTCACAAAACCACTTAGCAAGGGACACGTCTATTGAATTTTTCCCAATCAAAGTTTTCTATTTCAATCGGTCAGATAAGTAGCTCACTGTTCACTCTTATTGTGTTGTCTGCATTGAACATTCTGGTAATGAGAACGATGTAGAGTTTGAAGAAACGTAAATGCAAAGTGTTAGAAAGATCTAATAACTCAGCTGGAAATCCTGTCAAGGAGATTCTTCTTAAATTGAATCTACCTGATCATAGGTCAATCCTCACGGATTCGAAGGTTAGTCCAACCAAGAACGGGCGAATGACAAAGCCATATTCGTCCCCTCGCTTTATTGCTAACTGTTTTAATGCATGATATTTAAAGATGGATGTGAAGGTACCTGATTCCAGCTGACTCACAAGATTTATAGCCACATGCTCATACCCGACCGACAAACGTAAAGGCCTCATGAAAGCTCAAGTACATGTTTCAAGACTTCCGAAACTCTGATACCATATGTCTTTCTTGAAGTGACGAAGGATTAAAGTCAAAGAATTTCAAAGAAGTTTCCGTCACTCTGATACCGAACGTATTTCTCGAAGTGACGAAGTGTTAAAGTTAAAGAATTTCAAGAAAGATGCAGCAATAAAGTTTTTCATCTCAACAAATCAAGAAAGGTATGAGCATGTCGGTCCAGAAGTCACAAGTTAACAAGATGGTAAAGTTTACAAGATAGCGAATCAAGATTATGCTTGGTTGATGATCTCAAGGTGCTCAAGATTACATTTTCACATTCAAGTCAAGATAAAGGAACAAGCTCAAGCCTAAAGTCAATGATCACTACATCAAATCACAAGTTAATGATTGAAGTTAAAGACTACGAGATGAAGACTAAAGATAAAGCATAGTATGCTAGGATTAAGTCTTTGTAAATTAGAGTGACCTCCCTTAGGGGGAGATTGTTAGAAACACGAAAAGTATCGGTCACTTCCAATAATAGTTAGTCAAAGCCCGTAGTTAGTCAAATGTAATGTTATTAATCTAATTGGGCCAAAGTTAGGAAAAGCCCATGTAAAGCTTATCCATGGGCTGGCCAAAAGGGTATTTATACACCTCTCCATGCCTTGGAGAGGTGGTTGGTTGTTCATTTTTCACACATCATAATACATTTCTATCTTATGTTTACTTTCGATCCCTTTCTTCCGCTCCCCCCACCCCCCGTCCCCCACCCCCCTCGCGGACCTTTCCCTCCCCCCCTTTCTTTTCTAGAGAACGAATGAGCTGTTTCTGATGCTCTCTCTAAGTGTTAATCCAACCCTTTCTCTTACTGAAACAACCTCTCTTCTCTCATCAAGTATGTTATTAGATTAGTCTACACAATTAAAAATAAGCACAAATGTACCTCGACTACGAACACCCTGCCTAGTTCCGTAAGACAAACGCACCTATTAAGAATTAAAGAATCGTTGTAAGCTCAGTTTGTTTAGAACTATATCTAGGATTAACAATAACATTGAACATAACATATGTATAGCGAAATTAACATAAAAACAATGATATTGTAACAAGATTTATTCATTATCACTCCAAGCCCCAATTATATTTGATCAGAATAACAAGATTTCTTCATTATCACTCTAATCCCCAATTATATTTGATCAGAATATAACGGTTACAACTAATCTGTAACAGGATCATTGACACATTGATCTTGGGGCTAAAATCCTAGGCGTCTATAATGAGACTCACGCATACCTTTAGTCGACTACATTTTCTATGCACACCCAAACTACACGCCTGGAACCTCCTTTTATAACATAAGGAGTCCAAGACTTATAAAGGAAGATAAACATTAGACAACTAAATCATTTAAACATTAAGGAATATCTTCTGTTATCTTTATCTTCTTAAGGAGATCTTCCAGAATCTTCATCTTTTGTAGAATTCCATCTACCCGACTTAGACCCTTGTGTTTCATTCTTTTATTCATTTTGTCTCATCAAATTTCCCAACAATCTTCCCCTATTTGATGATGACAAAACAAATAAAGTCGTGTACGAACTTCATTATAAAGCCAAAGCTTCCCCTGAAGTTGAGATGTAATCATCTCCCTGAATGAAACAAACTTCCCCTTAATCAGATTTCCTTTGTACCATGCCACACCAAGGATCTACAAGTTGCCAATTGTACCTGTTAACATCTTCTTCCCCTTTTTGTCATAATCCAATAGGGGACATATGAATATAAGCAACTTTGATCTTGACCACTACAAACCAATATCACACTTCTAATCCAAGCCTTCTAACTCCTCAAATTACCCACCATTAAGCACAATAAGAAAAATGAACTTGAGTAGTAGAAACTCACACTAGCAGTAGTAATAATGACTAGCAGTAGTAAAAACCTTCACCTCAATGCCACATGTAAATGGTTAAACATTTTAACAATAAGCTTCCCCTGAAACCCATATGTTAACCATTTCTGGAATCTTCAATTCTGTAGGCTCTATGTAATGATTACTGATGAAGAAAACTAAGTATAACGAACTTGATGCTGAAGTAGAATAACCCAAACTTGTGTCTTATATCTTGTACTATCCACGTGACGTCAAACTCATACCAAGACCAAAGTATAAGTAGATCGCAACCTCTTGACAAAATCCTCATCTTCTATGAGACACATAACCAAAGTGATAGCAAATGTGCGCATTGAGCACCATAAGTTTGTAAATCACACATCTTTGCTAGATTTGACAAGTCTTCGTCACAACATTGTAAGCACGAACAAGTTATCTCCTGCTAAAAGATATAATAAAACACGTACCCGAGTAATTCTACTTCATCGTCAAATAAGTAATAAACAACCTTCTTCTTAACCAATTAATCCAAGAAATCTAAAAACGAGCCTTTAAATATGTTAAGAACATGTAAACCAAAACCAAACCATTCTGTTTAGTTCAAAAACATTCTAAACCAACCAATAACCAAAACGTGTGTCATCCGAGATCTTTACCCAGCCGATAACCACATCATTGCCTTGTCGGATATCGTATAATACTAACAGTATGAACTATGAAAGCCAAGCAGTAGTAAAAACTTCAAGCAGTATAAACTTTTAAATGAAGCAGTACTAAAAATTTAACAAGCAGTACTAACTTACTCCTTCCTCCCATGCTTTTAGCAACACTTTAAGTGTCACTAATCTGTCACTAA
This sequence comes from Tanacetum coccineum, assembly GCA_026074375.1. Lineage (NCBI taxonomy): Eukaryota > Viridiplantae > Streptophyta > Magnoliopsida > Asterales > Asteraceae > Tanacetum > Tanacetum coccineum. Next base: position 6,905 of record BQNB010141382.1, read on the forward strand.
TGTGTCACTAATTCTTCATTCTCCTTCCTCCCATTCTTTTTGTGACACTTTTTAGTGTCAGTAAAGCACCATACTCATAATCAACTTAGCAGCAAGCAGTACTAAACTTTCTCTTGGCAGTACAAACTTGTAACGAGCAGTACTAAGTCTAAAGCTGGCAGTACTAAATATTAACGTTGGAAGTACTAACCTTGAGCTCAAGCAGTAGTAATTGATAGTCAAACAGTACTAAGTACATATTTACTTACCACTAGCAGCATTAATCTGAGTTCGAGCCCATACAACATAAACTGTAGGAGAATCCAAGCAGCACATTCTTTGACAAATTGACCTTCTGTTGACGATTACATTTAACCAAAAAAAACTAATCATGAAATCATCTTCTTTGCGTCAAAACCGATCTTCAATAAATCTTGTTACTTCAAAACCTTATCATGACTATAGCGGTTTTAACCAAAAAGCGTTCCATAACATTTTTATTTTGGAACTGTTTTAACAAACAAACGTTCCAAAACCTTATGAACTAGGGTTTCGTTTGTTTGTTTAAGAGCAGCAGCAACGATTTTTTTGCAACATAATGAATAGGACCACTGCCCTTGTGAACGTCACCATCTTCACCTTTTCTGCTTTTCTAGAATTAGGGTTTGTGAAACCCTATTATCACCGAATGTGCCTAGTACCCAAAAACAGAAAACTCGAACCTTCTTTTTCATAAAATCAACCACATAAACCTTGTAGAATCCTAGATCGAGAGCCACCAGGCTCTGATACCAATTGTTAAGAATTAAAGAATCGTTGTAAGCTCAGTTTGTTTAGAACTATATCTAGGATTAACAATAACATTGAACATAACATATGTATAGCGGAATTAACATAAGAACAATGATATTGTAACAAGATTTCTTCATTATCACTCCAAGCCCCAATTATATTTGATCAGAATATAACGGTTACAACAAATCTGTAATAGGATCATTGACACATTTATCTTGGGGCTAAACTCCTAGGCATCTACAAAGAGACTCACGCCTACACACATACACACACCTTTAGTCGACTACATTTTCTGTGCACACCTAAACTACACGCCTGGAACCTCCTTTTATAACACAAGGAGTCTAAGACTTACAAAGGAAGATAAACATTAGACAACTAAATCATTTAAACATTAAGGAATATCTTCTGTTATCTTTATCTTCTTAAGGAGATCTTCCAGAATCTTCATCTTTTGTAGAATTCCATCTACCTGACTTAGACCCTTGTGTTTCATTCTTTTATTCATTTTGTCTCATCAAATTTCCCAACATGAACTTTTGTTACTTAATAGCATGAAATATGTGCAGGTTCACTTGAAGACATCACAACCTCAAAATACAAGTGTTTATGCTTATTGGAAGACAAGTTAGAAGAAAAGAAAAGAAAAAAGCCAAAAATCACAGAAGTACGCCGCACATTTCTTTGTGTGCGCCGCACTTATCAACAAATTAAACGAAGTCAGTAAATATGCTCAAGTGCGCCGGTTTTTCAAGAATGTGCGCCGCACTTCCCAACAGCATTAATGATATTTGCACCGACTTAAGCTAAGTACGCCGCACATTTTAGAATGTGCGCCGCACTTCGACCCCTTCTCAACCTATAAATAGAGGACGAAAATCACATCATACACATCAATTCAATCTATCATTTCTCAACAATTCTCTCTCAAATATCTTCACCAACATTTGGGTTTGAAGATCGAAGTCCGGAAGAACGAAGAACAACATCATAATATTTAGTAAAATAAGGATTTAGTAAGATCCGATACTTGTAAAGGGTGGTATTTTGATCCATGTTCCTACCCAATCATAGTATGTTTCTTATTTCTCTACCTTATTTTGTTATGGACTTCATAGCCATGAGAGCCTAAATCTCTCATGACTACTCATTAATGATAATATAATAAATAAGCATTTGGTATCATTGCGATCTTCTTAATCTTAAGCTTATGTTGAAATCATATCGTGTCTTATCTTATCAACTTTGATTGTATGCATATAACGGTATAGGTCGAAAGACCCGTTATATGTTATATGGTTTTAAGGATTTGTCTACGGTCTTTATCGTTTGGTTGGAGAAATCCGCTTACGCTATTTGATAAACAAAATAGATTTGATATAATAGTAACTGGATTATTTGAGTGGCACAATTGATCGAGTTAACTAGATATAAGTCTTAAGTTAAACAAATTAATTTATGAAAATGTTTTTTGACGAGAAAACCTTTTTATTAGTTAAACAACCTCAAATCTGAGATCGTAATCATCATTATTGCTTAGGAATTATATGAAACTATCCGAGTAGTCATCTTTCTCATTATTGAATCCAGCATAATTTATCTTAAAATTGTTAAAGTTTATTTCACTACGATTATTCGAACACAAATCAAATCCCCATGGACGACCTGGTCTTACCTAAAATATTATACTACATGCGTGGGTTATACTTTTACCCGTGTATTTCCATTTAATAAATCGGTAATTCTAGTCTTATAAATTTAAAGCTTTTGAAACAGATCAATCATCATGCTTTAAGCATGATTTTTATCTTTAATGAATGAATTTTACGTTTATGGTATCGTTGTGTTGGTTGGTTGATTTATATATATTATTGTAGTTGATAAAATAGTGCATTTCATTTTGGCTTAAATTTTTTTAGCCATTCTTATATATTTTCTGTGACGTTGCTCGTAGTTAGAAATATATGTTGCACTCGTATTCTAATTCGTTTTTGTAGCAAGTCACCATAGCTTGATTCCTTAGTGCCTTCAAACGAGGGAGCGTTTATTCTGTCGAATTGATATTTTCGCATCGACGAAGCCTTTTTGATTCTACAAAAAAGTGAAAGAAATGGAATGAAACTCACTAAAAACTTGTTTAAATATATTTTTACATATAATGAGTTTATATTTTGTAATCATCAAAAAGGGGGAGATTGTTAATACAAATAATGTCGAAAATCGTTATTTATATTTTTCGACTTCTCTACGTTTTGATAATCACGAAATGTAAAAACATTCTACGTAAACAAGTTATTAGTCATAAATTTCTATTTCGACATAAATCACTTAATGTATGTACAAACAAATGATTAATTTGTTAAATGATCAAAGTTAAATCTTTTTGTCCTAAACTTTACATTTTTATAAATGTAACAAAACCTTTTTACAAAAATAAATTAGACAAAATATTTTTATAATTAAAAGAAATGTTTTATTCAAATAAATATTTGAAATCAGATTCCCCCCCCCCCCCAAATCAAAAAAACCTGCCTTAGAAAATATTTCCCACTACAGGACAAAAACAGGAGCGTGCACAGGGGGCGGCCCCCTGATAGGCATTGGCGGCCCCTTATCGATAAGGGGTCCGCCTTTGGTAGCTTGAGGGGCCGCCAGGCATTTTTTGTCTAAGGCTTTGCCTATAAATAGTGGACTGTTCCTCCAGATTTTTTCACCTATTGCACTCTTATTCTTTCTGTTCTAAATCAGCCAACACATTTTTTATCCTTTGATCATTAACTTGTATAAACATTTGTTTTCAAGTCGTCCAATCTTTCATCTCCAAGTGCAAGAGAAGAATACTCGTAATTGTCACACCCCGACATAGGCGGAAACACGGGCATGCGACGAAGAATGATCAATAATAACACAAGATACAAGATAGAGAAAACTAAACTGCATTAATAAGTGTCATGATGATCTTTCATCTCAAGTACAGACTTAAGTGAGGTCTCAATCAAGAACACTTCAAATAGTCACTAATTATTACAACCAAAACCCACGCAGGGGTCCATACTAGTCTCAACCAAACCTCATAGTACTAAGTTCAAACAAACACCAAATGCAAGACTTCTCAATACATGATCCATATAGGATACCCTTAAGGTCTACTATCTCGCATCACAACCTTTCTGATCATTAACTTCACCTAAAAATGATACTCGAAAACGTCAACAATAATGTTGGTAAGCTCGTAGGTTTGAAGAAACCTAGTTGCTATGCCAATATTTCAAACAGTTAGACAATTGTGCAATATGACAGTGAATATATGCAAGAACACTCAAAACCCATGACTTAGCATCACCACTAATCATGTACCATGACCAAGCATCCCCGCTAGTCATTAAACCAGCATATACCAATGCTCTTGGGGTCGCAACCCCGAGGTCATACGCACCTAAAGCCTACCAGTTGGAGCATTTACTTAGGGCAGACCCTTCACAAACATAGCAATTCCATGCTAATCACACCTTGCCATGCACCTCGATGCATGCAAGAACAATCATACCACATAATATTCACATAGCAGTCATAAGCACATAAATTGTCCCAAAAACAAAACCACATTTCGCACAGTTCAGAAAAACAGTTCAAAACACATTTGAGTATCATTTTCCCCCAACGGAAAAGATTTAAAAAGTGAGGCTACGAGAACTCACCTCAAGCAGCAAACTCAATATCACACAAGCAAATGCAACGACGTCCGAACACGATCTAGTCCAATTAATGTTCCACTTAGACATTTATTTCCAAAACAGTTCTCGGGTTTGATGCATAGAGGTCAGAAGCGCGTTGTACAGTCACTCTTAACGTTTTCAGTGGTGTGATGGTTGATGACTTATCTTCAAAAATAATATACTTCCAACTCATACTTTAGTATAATATATATACTTATACCTCGCTAATATAATAGATAAGTAATATAAGATAATAGATACTTATATATATATATATATATCTCGGTAAATCCATTCGGTACTATTAGTTACCATTAATTCATCATTTAAATTGTAAGAAACGAAACATTTAATTATATAACAATTTAGAAAAGTTTTGGTAAAATATATTTTTCGTCTTTTAGTCGAATTATTAAAATAATAATATTTTATTATTTTATCAAAAATCGCGTTTTGAGTAAAATTTCTAAGTATAGACTTTTTATAAAATTTCGACATGACCCGTTCGTTTATACATCGTTTTCCAAGGTTTTAAACCTTAATTTCAAACATTTTTCACAATTTACCAATTAACCAAACACCAAAATCATATCTCACAACGCTTATCAAAGTATATTTCCTAAAAACGACTTTCAATATAAATTCATAAGTATGTTTCGCTTTCCAAAAGTTCGCCAAAACTCATAACACATCTAGTTTACGCTTATTGGGCCTTAAGGCCCAATAAGGATCCACTAAGATATTCATATGTATAATATATACTTTAGGCCCAATACCAAAGCCCATTAGTAAATATAAGCCCACAACAATAACTAATCAAAATAACCCAGACCACAATAAGCCATGGCTTATTGGGCTTATTGGGCCTTGAGCCCTTAAGCTCCCAAAACCAATCCATTAAGCTCGAAAATAAGCTAATAAGCTACGTAGTATATTCGGTTATCACCATAAGCTATCAACATAGTCCACAAAATACGACATAAGAGGTAAATAACCAAAAATACCCTTCTTGCGTTTTCCCTTTTTTGCCGAGAGCTTATAAGCTCAAAATGCTTAAAAATAAGCCAACTAATCCAATATTCAAAATAAGCTAAATAGCAAATAAATGTTTTTCAACTATCATAACCACGACAATAAAACTAACAAAATCTCATTTTCTTTTTCCTTTGTTCGAACCCCAAACCGAACTTTATAACCTTTCGTAAACTTTTCATTTTTGATTTTTAACAAACGCACCGTACAACTAGCTTCTATGCATCATTTAACACACAAAAGTACATGTTAAATCAAGATTTAGAAAACTTACAAACAGGGTTTTGAAAAGCGAGAACGAACGCGAACCGACTACCTAAACGTAGTTTAAACAATAACTCGAATAATAGAATCAACCCGGAAGTACCCAAACTCTCATGTTTTTTTATCAAAGATTGAAAATTATTAAAGTGTGTGTGTGTGCTTTGGTCGGACGCAACACAAGAGAAAAGAGAGAAAAAGAATTTTGATTTTTGAAAGCAAACATGAAATGTGTGTGATGTGAGAAGAGAACAAATCATATAGTACCAAGGCTTGGACCATTCCCCACAAGGTTTGAAACCGGCTAGGGTATCCTAGGGGGTCTCGGGATGCCTCTTTTTGTGTCGGGTTCACTTAAAACTCAAAAACCTTAATCGTAAAATATTTCCAGAAGTTACTTAGCATTTTTATTCACTTTAAAAATACTTTTCCCATAACTTAGAGTATTTACACGAATTATTTCCACATTAAACTTCCCAAAATCATTTTGAACATTATCAGACGTGTCGGGACTCGTTTTTGGCATTTCACGCTATTCACGGGTCAAACCACCTGGAACATAATTAACATAATCATACCCTCTAAAAAGGATTATTATACATCACATAACCATAAAACACCTCAATCACATAAATTCACCACCGTCAACACGGTATGGGTTCTAAAAAATTGACAAAAGTCAAATAGTCAAAGGACTAAATTAGAACATTCAAATCATAGAAAAGGGCAAGGGTTACATTCTACCCTCTTAAAAGAATTTCGACCCCGAAATTCAGCTACTACTAGCACTAAATAATTGCGGGTACTTAAATTTCATCTGATCTTCACGTTTCCACGTAAATTATGTGAACTTCAGGTCCACGTTTTGAATCCACCGACACTTAAACGATGGCAATTCTACTTCGCCTATGCTTCTTGATTCTCTCTCTAAATTTCCATAGGCTCTTCTACACAAATTCAAATTAGCATCTATTTGGTCTCATCAAAAGGTAACTAAGCAGTGTTGGATCGCCTAACACTCTTAAGGTTCGACACGTGGAACGTGTCATGAACACCATTCAATTCCTCAGGCAACCTAAGTCTATAGGCTACTGGACCGATCCGCTCAGTGATCTCAAATGGGTCCAACAAACTACGTGGTAATTTCGCCTTCTTCCAAAGCGTAACTACACCTTATCCAAGGCGACACTTTGAGCAAGACGTACTCACCTACACTGGACTCTAAGGGTTTCCTCCTCTTATCGCCATAGCTTTTCTGACGATCTCGCGCAGCCTTAAGTCTATCCTTAATCTGCAAGATCTTCTTAGTGGTCTCTTGCACTAGCTCAGGCCCTATCAATTGACCCTATCCAACCTCTGCCTACATAATCAGGGAACAAAACTTCCTACCATACAAAGCCTCAAACGGTGCACATCTCACACTAGAATTATAACTATTGTTATACAAAAACTCAACCAATGAAAGGTGAACATCCCAACATTCCTCCAAGTCAAAGATGCATGCCCTAAGCATGTCTTTCAAGGTCTGAATAGTATGCTCACTTTAACCGTCAGTCTGAGGGTGGTAAGCCGTACTCATGTCTAACTTAGTTCCTAATGCCTCTTGTATTGACGCCAAAACCTTGACGTGAAACGACTATCACAATCTAATATGATCGAGATCGGTACACCATGCTTAGCTACAAGCTCATTCAGATATATTCTAGCTACCTATCCATCTTATAATCCTCACGCATAGGTAGAAAATGAGCAGACTTAGTCAACCAGCCCACAATGACCCAGATTGTGTCATGCCCACTACTAGTCCTTGGTAACTTCGTACGAAATCCATCGCTATCCTTTCCCATTTACATTTAGGGATCTCAGGTTGCTGCAATAAGCTAGATGGCCTCTGATGTTCAGCCTTAACCTTTAAACAAGTCAAACACCTACTAACATATACCGCTATATCTTTCTTCATTCTCGGCCACCAATACCTATCTCTAAGGTCATAATACATCTTATCAACTCCTGAATGTACAAAGTACTTTGACTTATGGGCCTCATCCATAATCAGGGTTCTCACATCACCCTTCAAAGGATCCCATATTCAATCTAGGTAATACAATGCTCCATCAATCCTATGCTTTATCATCTCATCTAACCCTTTTTGCAACCCTACAGATTCATCAGACGCCTCCTCCTGAGCCGCTAATATCATATCCTTAATACTCGACTGGAGGGTCATATTCATAGCTCGAACTCTCTTAGGTTTCACCCTCTCTTTCCTACTTAGTGCATCAGCTACTACATTCGCCTTACCAGGGTGGTAGCGAATTTTGCAGTCGTAATCACTAAAAAGCTCTATCCAGCGACGTTGTCGCATGTTCAGTTCCTTCTGACTAAAGATATGCTAGAGACTCTTATGATCGGTGTATATGACACTCTTTGTCCCATACAAATAATGTCTCCAAATCTTAAGTGCAAACACAGCCGCATCCAGTTCCAAATCATGGGTGGTGTAATTTTTCTCATGGATTTTTAACTGCCTAGATGCATAAGCTATCACCTTACCTCTTTTCATCAACACACAACCTAATCCTAAACCAGACGCATCACAATACACCACAAAATCTGCTGGTCCATCGGGGAGAGCTAGAACAGGTGCATTACACAACTTGTCCTTCAAAGTTTGAAATGCTCTTTCCTGTTCCTCACCCCTATCAAAGGTCTTACTTTTCTGAGTCAAAATGGTCAGGGACTTAGCTATCTTAAAAAAGTTCTTTATGAACCGACGATAATACCCTGCCAAACCTAAAAATGAACGAACCTCAGACGGAGTTCTAGGGGCTTCCCAATTCTTTACAGCTTCAATCTTACTAGGGTCTACATGGATACCATTTCCATTAATCACATGACTAAGAAACTGTACTTCCCGCAACCAGAATTCGCACTTGGAAAACTTAGCATACAGTTTTTCTTTCTTGAGCAATTCTAAGAGTAACCCTAGGTGCACTTCATGCTCTTCTCGGGTCTTAGAGTAAATCAAGATGTCATCAATGAACACTATCACAAACTTGTCTAGATAAGGCCTACACACTCGGTTCATTAGATCCATAAATACCGCTGGTGCGTTAGTCAAACCAAAGGGCATTACTGTGAACTCGAAATGTACAGAACGAGTTCTAAATGCAGTCTTTGGAATGTCATCCTCATGCACTCTCAGCTGGTGGTATCCGGACTTAAGATCTATCTTAGAGAAGTACTGCAATCCTTGCAATTGATGGAATAGGTCGTCTATCTTAGGGAGTGGTGATGACATCAAATAATGTCACACCCCGACAATGGCGAAAACTCGGGAATGCAACATAATGATCAATCATAACACAAGATACAAAATAGAGAAAACTACATTGCATAAACTCCAAGTTCTATGAAGACCATCAACCTCGAACAAACTCGAGTGATGTCCCAAATCGCAACTAAAAATCCACAATCTCTTACAATTATTCTAATGCCCTCACAGGGGACCATAATCCAAACTTAATCCAAAACATCCAAAAACTAGAATCAAAACAACAAACAAGCAAGACTTCAAACGAAATTCCACTCAGGATACTTCTAAGTCTGCTATCAATCACCAAACTACTCTTCTTTCACTTCACCTGAAAATGATACTCGAAAACGTCAACAATAATGTTGGTGAGCTCGTAGGTTTGACCTTAAACCCAAAAGTTGTGCCAATATTTCAACAGTGGACAATAGTGCTATATGACAGTGAATATATGCAAACAACCTTAGCATCACCGCTAATCAATAACCATATGTCACTTACGCACCTAAAGGGCCTACCAGCTGGAGCACTAAAATTAGGGCAGGACCACACACAAACCTGGGTAGGCGTACCCATCCGCTCTAATAATCACACAAATACTGGGTAGGCGTACCCATCCGATCCAATAATATCACAAATACTGGGTAGGCGTACCCATCCGATCCAATAATATCACAAATACTGGGTAGGCGTACCCATCCGATCTAATAATATCACAAATATTAAGGAGGCGTACCCATCCGATCCAAACAATCATGCATCACATAATATTCACATAGCAGTCATAAGCACATAACTTGTCCTAAAAACAAAACCACATTTCGCACAGATCAATTCAAAACATTTCAAAATACATTTGAGTATCATTTTCCCCCAACGGAAAAACCAGTAAAAAGTGGGGCTACGAGAACTCACCTTAAGCAAGCCTTTAGCAACCAACTTCTGCTACACAAGCAAATGCAACGACACCCGCACACGACCTAGTCCAGTTAATCAATCACTTCCAAAATAATCTTCACGTTTGATGCATAGAGTTTAGACGCATTGTACAAATACCCAAAACATTTTTAGTGGTGTGATGGTTGATGACTTATCTCCACAATCATATCAATCTCATTCTCCGATAATACATACTTATACTATTTAGCGTAAATAGATAAGTAATATAATAAATATTTATAATTATTAATTATAAATATATCTCGACAAGTCCATTCGATACACCTAAATCACTAGGCACTTCAAAATAATCATTATACGGTTGAAAATGAAACGTTTA
>BQNB010141383.1:0-14642 GCA_026074375.1 Tanacetum coccineum
GAACTAATTGTTACAGGAGTCATTTCATGAAGTGCTGGTTCAGAACTATTGTGTTCATAAGCCATTGAAGTTAGCTCATCAAAGTCTACATGAATTGTTTCAATGAGTCATCTGGTACGTCGGTTGTAAATTTAAAATGCTTTCTTTGTGGGTGCATAACCATTGAGAATACCAATATCAGCTTTTGGTTGTAACTTACCCAAGTTCTCGCCATCGTTTGTCGGATAACAAAGTGCACCAAATACATAGAGAAAAGATAGGTCAGGAAGTTTGTCATGTAAAAGCTCATATGGTGTTTTGCCGTGATGAAGACGTATGATGGAACGATTTTGGGTGTAACATGTGGTAGCAACTGCTTTTGCTCATAAGAATAACGGAGCTTTTTCATAAATCAACATTGTGCGAGCAACTTCAATTAGAGTACGATTACGTCTTTCAATGATGCCATTTTGCTGTGGAGAGCGAGCAACAGATGTTTCATGAGAGATGCCAACCTTCTCATAATATTCACGCAAAGTTTATTTAACAAACTCAGTTCAATTATCCGTTTGGATTTATCAGACAGGTGCCTTAACCCGCACTTGGATCATCTTGAGAAACTTGATTATGAAATCTGAAGCTTCATCTTTTGACCTTAAGCACTTAACCTATGTAAAACGAGAGTAGTCATCGACAATGACGAGGATGTACTTGTTTCCATTAACACTCGCGACACACATTGGTCCACATAGATCCATGTGCAACAGATAGAGTTTTTCTTGATTGGTGTCTTCAGATTTAGGTTTGTGGGGTTTCTTCTTACTCTTACCCTTCTCATGCAGAACACAGATGTCTTTTTTTCAAATTAATCTTAAGAAGACCTCGAACAAGACCATTCTGTAAATGGATCATTGTACCAAAGTTTAGATGGAGACAAACTCGGTGCATAGATATCCAGGCCTAGTCCTTTTGAGGCCTTTTGATAAGAGCCATATAGGAGAGTGATGCCATCATGTCACCAAGAGACAGAGTATACATCTTGGTTTGCCTCGAGACCAGTCAATAAATCAACACGTCTGAAATTACGAAAGGAAGCTGGTGTGGAAGACGACAGCGAATCTACCTCAATGTTCGAAGGTGCTCGCCAAAAGAGACAGGGTCGAATCTCGCAAGGCGAGAGCACAAGAATAGATTGAGGATCTAGGATTCAAGTCCGTTGCTCCCGCCGCGGAGGACGACACAGATAAAACCCTTGATGGTTTTACTACTGAGAAGGTCATTCTATATGGTTAATGATCATAAGCATTCCCAATCTGATAATCACCTCAATAGGCAAACCCTAAATCTTTTGCACTTGATCATTTCTAAATTTGACTGTACCCAAAAATTGTGACGAAATTGGTGAGCTGAAGCGATCTCCGATCAATCTTGGGAGCAGCCAGAGTCACAATACCAGAGACAATTGGATGACCTGCATTTATTAAGAAAGAAAGATGGAACATTGGAAATTATGATCCCCAAGATTTACTGGTTCCTTTTTGTAGCATATACAGATTGAAGAACTTAGATTAGTCTAACAAGAACATTAGTTTTTAGATCCTAGTTTCGTGAATAGACCAATGTTAAAGCAGAGTTTAGGATTTTCATTATCTAGAACAACGGTTTTTTTTCCTAGGGCGCTTCAGTATTATGGTAATCCTAAGTTTAAAAGGGCACACATTTCCTACGACAGTGAAGGTCCGACCCGATAGGGTCTCCAAATATATCCAATAGTTGTAAACATCTTTCCTGTTGGTTTCCAAACTTTTCTCTTTGGTTTTGTTTCTTAGCAGATTTAGATTTTGCAGGAGCATTCACATTATTGATATAATCAGAATCACACAATCTGATTATTCAGAAAGCATGCAACCCATTACACTTTAACACATTTAATTCAGAATTAGCATAAGCTTGAATGCCTGCACATGAGCAGTTCCTTTAGGTGCAACAACATTATCTTTATTCTTCAAACTAGATTTAACTTTCTTAGGATGGGCTTCTACTTATTTCCATTCTGAGTACTACTTGTGTTTGGCAGAAACTTATTTATCTTTTATATTGCCTGAATGCTATGATCCGCTAGACACTATAGATGGTTTTACTCCTATAGAAAGATAACATAGGTTTTTTTTGTTAGAAGCTAGGATTTGATGTAAAGGCCTTTTGTGATTGTGTATTCTTGAGATGTGACGGGCTCAGTGAATCTAACTCTTTTATCTTTATTCATTGGGGTCACAACCACTAATTGTTCTTCCGAATTGTTGATACTAGGGCAGGTTTTACTGATTTTTGAAGCAACTCCTAAATTAGTTTAGTATACTTATAGAGCAATTCTAAGCTGGTTCTAGGGATAGTTTGCTTTAATATGATCGACTAGATCCCTAAGAACTGTAGCTACTTCCTGAGTGTGCTTAATATCGGCAGAGTAAGCTGACCTTTTGTTCAACAATTTAGGTGTTATTGGTTCCGTATTAATCTCTGGATCAGTAGGATGATGTGTAACTTCATTATTAGCTAAATCTTTTCCTTTTAGTTTCCTCAATTCATCCTTGAAGTTGGTAATTACAAAACTTTTCCGAAGACAAGCATTTAAATTAGAAATTTTCCACAACTTTAGACGACTTGATTATTAATCCAGCACATTGTTCTTTTTGAATCGCACACGTGCTGTTTAATCGAGTCATAAAGTTACTTAAGGTCGTTTCAAATGCTCATTTCTCACAATAAGCTTTGTCACACTAGATCCAATTCAATATTTAGTTTCAATTTCCTTCTAAGTCTTGTTTGATCTTATCCTTAATTCTATCTTCCAACTTCTTTATGACCATGTATTGTTTTCTAGACTTGAGCTTTCAATTCATTTAATTCAAACAATTGATCAAAACTTGGAGCACTTTGATTTGAAATAGAATTGTCCCTTTGAAAAATTTCCTGATTAAGTTGAGTATCAACTTCTAACGAAATGCAATGTTTTTCAAGAGTGGTAAACCTTTTGAACAGTTTATCGTAAATCTCTTTTTCAACAAAATCCCTTTGAAGCTCAGTCTCAAGTTTGAGACACTTTTCACATTCATGCACATTCACAGAGGCAAAATCCATAGAGGAATTTACAATCAAGTTCACAATATCTTTGCTCATCACTTGTTCCAAGAGTCGTTCATTTTCGTTCAAAGCTTGATTCATTTTAACTTCAAATGTTTTTGACTCTACACGATGTTGTTCCACAGCCTGTTCCATTTGATAGAAGACATTTTGGACTTCAGCAAGTTCATCAACCAATTGTTGGTTGAATGTACTAAATAAGTCCTTCAGAGCTTTTACAAATGGAATTATTTCATCCCTAAAACAAGCTTTTGTATGTTCAAAACCCCATGTGCCCTCAGTGATAGCTGTGGGCGTGGTTCTTTCTTTGACTACCACATCAAAGTTAGCCCAGATGTATTACAAGTTTCTTCAACAAAACTCGATTAACCAGCTGACTTTGGAAGTTCTTTAGGAACCTCACATTGTGGTCTATAAAAAAAGATCGGGCTTTGAGGAACTCATAGAGTTATGCGACCAAAAAGCTTGTTCAGCAGATAATTTAGTTTGTAGAACAAACCGTGTTTCAAAATCTTTATAAAGTTTATTAAGAGCAGCATAATCGATTGGTGTAGTATCAATTTGTTTGATCTTTTCTTGCATCATATTATCCTTATGTTTAAAGCATTTTTGAACTAAACCTAACTCTTTTCAGCAGTGTTAAGGACTCATTGCGTCAGGGATCACAATAGATTGGTTTTTGAATTATATCACCCAACAATAATCATAGGTTTCCAACTGCTGAGATTGTCTTCATATAAAAAGAAATAGAAAAAAAATGGGATAAAAAAAAAATTTTTTTTTTTTTTTCTGTTTTTGAACACCTAGAGATTAGTTTAGATGGTATATCATAGAAAAAACTGAGGTTTCAATCAACAAGGCACATTGTTTTATGCAGATGATCTCTTTAAAACGATATATCAGGTTTTTGATCTGCTTTTTCATAAGGCTATTTCCCTACAGGTTTCTAGATTCTTCTTTCTAAATCATTTTTGAGAAGTGTAACCGATTGCAATAAAGATCCTTTCTTTTAAATGTTCAGAAAGAGTTCGATTAAGATGATCAATCTCTAAGACTGTGCACATGAGTCTGAAATGTTTAATCTTGACTCTTTAAATCAAGTTTTTGTCCTTTCTTCAACACATTGACTTGTCCTTAATCTATAAAGCCAACATTAAAGTATCATTGACACTTTTATTTTCCAGATTCATCTTGTAACAATGAACTAACTTGGGTTTTTTTAGTTGTTCAAACATAGATATATCAAAACATCTTGTGTGCAGAAGAGTTAGAATTTTGAACAGCAAACCTGTTGTGATTCAAATCAGATACTGAAATAAGGAATGATTAATGCTATCACTGGTTTATTTCAGTCTCTGAATGGTTCACACCTTTGACCTATTCAGAAGATGGCATAGTCCTGGCACAAATTGATTAGTTAAATCATTAGTCACATTATCATGAATGTGTTACATCAGAAAGAGCGTCTGAACCATAGTGAGATAAATTCCCATGAGAGCAACTTTGCAGTGTTAAGTCATCACAATCCGAGCATATGTGTTGGGAAAAAAAAATTATTGAATTGATGATAAGAAATAAAAAAATAAATATAAGAATGAAACAAGATGGAAACAAGAAGGACCAAAGTCGTAATTAATGAAGTCTTCAAAGATAAGAATTGGAAGATTCTGAAGATATGGTCAAAGATAAAGATAAGTATTTAAAATGATTACTTATTAATTATCTTTATTAGTTTCCTTGTTAAGCCTAGGACTCCTTATGCTATAAAAGGAGGTACAGGCATTTAGAAAAAGATATCCATCCATAGAAAACTAAAGCTCTCCCAATGAGAGTCTAGACTGATGAGAGTCGAATAGTACACCATAGTTAGTTGGTGTAGCCCCAAATTATAGTTGGGGTAATAGTGAAACATTCAATAAATAAAACCTTGTGATAATTTTTGATTGTGTTCTTTATATCCGCTGCTGTTATCAATCATTGTTATGGTATCATATACCTAGATATATAAGATCTAATCAATCTTGAGCTTTAAATGATTCTCAACATGTGGTATCAGAGCAGGTTGCTCTTGATATCTAGGATCTACAAGGTTTTTCTAGAAACCCTAAAACCCTAAATTTTTTAAAGAAATCGATTTTTGGTAAACAGGTTGTAATTCGGTTATAAAAGAAACCCTAATTCGGTAAATTTGTATGTATAGATTTCGGTTTTTCATGATCAAGGGTTTCGTCAATTTTCTTTACTGTTCAACTGCTAATATTCATAGATGATTGGTGATTCAAAGAGGTTCGTGCATCATAATGATCATCAAGGGTTTTGATCCTATGTTGATCTATTTATATATGGGTCCTCGACCAAAAGTGTTTTCATTTGGTTCGATGAACGCTGTTTTATAAGCGTGGGTATTCTGATTAAAGTCGTCTTGTATGATGGATGAGGAGCAGTAGCAGGTATGTTCTTATGGTATTCATTCAGAAGAAGAGTGGAACGAAAACCCTAATTCCTGATGGTGTTTGGTGAATATTCATATGTTGATATTGCTTCTGGATGCTGCTTGCTATTAATGCAATATTTATGTTGATGTTGCTACGTAGAAATGATGAAGTTATTATATGGAGTCCAATATGTAAATTGAAAATGATGAAAATGAGTGAAGTTATTAGATGGAGTCAATATTAATTGCTTCTGATGCTGCTTTCTATTAATGAACAAATAAGGGAATTGAACGATTTTTCAATGATTATTATGATTAATCATATGTCGTAGATGATAATAGGCATGTATTATCGTGTTTATGGAAGTAATTATATGGATTCAAAGAGATTTGGTTAGTAAAGTGAGAAGATTGTTGAGAGATGGATGATATACATGCATATACAGGCAATGTTAATATTACAACAGTTTTATGATAATACTATTTGAGCTTTGCGTGTATATGGCTGGAAATAGTATTAGTGCAGCATGGGCCTCAAAGATTTAAACCGTTTGGGGATATATTATTAGTACTGTTCGTGTACTTACTACTGTTCGTGCATATGGATTCTTGCATCTAGTATAAGAATTATATGGACGTGTATGGATGTGGGATGTGCATACATGACTATTGATGCTTGTTCGTGTACATGTTTGTACTGTTCGAATACATTAAATTGATCAAGTACTTGTTTATGCTGTTGGGTTCAAGTTCATTAGTACTGCCTTTGTTCTATTAATGTTGTTCGTTTGGTTAAGTACTGCCCAAATACAATTAAAGCTGCTCGTGAGATTTATGGTGTTTCAAGTGGGCTCATGGTTGGTTAATACTGTTCGAGCAACAAGGAGTAGGGTATTGCATTATATACTTTCTACTATTAATACTGTTTATTATATGCTTTATGTTACTCGCTGCCCATACAAGCTTATGATGGTACTGCTATGTTTATTTTGTACTACCAAGCTTAGCAACAGAATATCAAAAGAATAGCGACAAAATATGCGTCACTAATAGTATGGGAGGTAGGAGTCAAGTGATTTGTGATAGTTTAGCGACGGGTTAGTAACATAATAAAGTGTTGTTATATGGAGTAAGTTAGTACTGTTGCGTTTGAATGTTTATACTGCCAGAGTTGTCCGATAAAGCAGTTTGTGCTGCTAGCTTTGTACGATATCGGGTAATACACGTTGTTTGGTTTTCAGATAGATTTGGATCTCAGACATAACTATTTTTCAAATAGTTTATTCTTATTGTTTTATGGCTCGGTTTGAAGATTATTTGAAGATGTGATTACGAAGACAGTTGATTATTGCGCTTTTGATGTTGTAGTTGGGTTTCATAGGTGCGTGTCTTATCATATCTTAAAGTATAGTTTTGCAGACAATGACTTTAAAGATAACTTGTTCGTGCTTAAATGGTGTTGACGAAGACTTGTCAAAATCTAGAAAAGGTGTGTGATTTTTCTTATAGGTGCTTGGTATGTGCTTAAATACACATACCTTTTACCTTTAAAAACAAGCTAAAATAACCAAAAACGGACTTAAAATGCCAAATATATGCTTGTTTTGCTAATTGTATTGTGCAGGAACGGATAACTAAGAAAAAGACGAAAAACAAAGCCAAAACGACAAAACCGGACTCGGAATGGAAAAGACTGTGAAGGACAAAGCCAAATCAAAGCCGGAAAGTCAATCAAGTCAAAAAGTCAACAGAAAAGTCAACTGGTCAAAGCCCAAGTCAACCCCGAAACCAAAAATCAACCAAAACACGAATATAAGTTTAAGGTTGAAGTGCCCAACCCTTAAACTTGTATTTTAAAAGAGAAAAGAGGAAAAAAAAGACAAGGGCTGTTTTTGCAAAATGCTCAAAATAACAAGTGGGGGGGCAAAACTGCCAACTCCCCTAACTTGTACACCAAAGGGACTATTGTTGCAAAGAGTTATATAACTCTTGGGGACTTGTTTTGCCAAGTCCCCAAAGTTATATAACCACAAGGACCATGCGTGCAAAGAAAAGATATACCTAAGAAGGACTAACTTTTGCCAATCTCCACAAACTTCAACCCTAGTCCCCCACCTCCCCTTTCATACACACATTCCCGGCCAAAACGTCCCCAACCAAACACGGGTTAACTTCACCTTATAAACCAGTCAACCCAATTCCTCATTGAAAAAGTCATCTCCCCCCTCCTCCACCACCTTTCCCAGTTACAAATGTGCCAAGTTGGCAATCCCACACCCCCAAGGTTTAGTTCGACGACCTAGATTGAATTTTGAAGATTGAAGGGCCAAGATTAGAGGTTGGAACCACTCACAAAACAAACACATCCCTGTTTGTGTGTCTACAAACAAGCACAACAGCAAGAGAGAAGAAAAGAAGACCTAGTTGTATTTTTTTTTGCTATAAAAGCCTTGTAAGCCATTGTGGCAACCAAGTTAGTTTTTATGTCGTTTTAGTGTAGTTTTAAAAGTATTTTAAAGTGTTTTTAAGTTAATGTCTCTTAAGCATTTGAAGCCATTGTGGCAAAGCAGTAAGTTTTAAGCAAGTTTTTTATTAAGTTTTTATGTCGTTTTCATTGTAGTTTAAAGTGTTTTTAAATTAATGTCTTTTATGCAATTGTAATTCTCAGTTTTAATGAAAAATTAAGCTCTTTTTACTCAATAAGCTCTCAATAAGCTCATTAGAGCTTATTCTTGCTAATAAGCTCCCAAGAGCTTATTGAGCTTTTAAGCTCAGGTTTAGAGGCTAGGGAGCCATTAGGACAGGGTTTTTAGGCCACTCACTCAGAAAGAGTGGCCTTGGTTCTGAGACAACAAAAATCCAAGGTTTCAATTCTCTATGTTCATTTAGCTTAATTTCTAGCTTAAGTCATTAGCTTATTTGCCTTTAATCTTTGCAAACACATTAGTTTAGGCTTGTTATTTAGCTGTTTTAAGTTTTTATTGCATAATTTTGTGTTATATTAGCTTATCTCTCAATTCTGTCATATTTAGTGTAATAAGCTAGCTGAGAAACTAGCTTATTTTTCTTAATAAGCTAGGACTTTTAGTGTTAAAATAGTTTAAGTAGGTCAATATAAGTAAGAGTGGATAAAAGGTTTTCAAAGTTTTAGCTTAAAAATAGATTTTAAACTCATTTTAGTTTGGCAGTTTTGAAATAAAGGGGTGTTTGGCATAAGCCTAAAAATGGGTCAAATTGGTCTTGGCATGGGTTGAGGTATTTTGGTTTACTTTAACTTAAGTTTTAAGCACTTACAAGCTGTTTTTAGTTTTAAAAGTGTTTTCCAAAGATTTTAAAAACTGTTCTCACAACTGTGAGATTTTAGAAGACACCACAAGTGCTTATTCAGTTAAGCACTTGTGGCTTGAGTTGAAGTGTCAAAAGAGTGTGTTTTGTGTGTCTAAACAAGGCTGTTAGAAAGCCTTGGTCTTTTGACTTTGGTAAGTCAATATCCACCAAGTCTCTTTTAGTCACAGTTTTAAAAAGTCAAAAGTCCTTTTTCACCTTCACAATTCAGCAAGTTTAAATAAGTTTTAAAAGCTTAAAATTGGTGCACAAGCCCCTTTGCTATCATACTCCATCTGTTTGAGCTTCTTTGTGTTTTTAGAGCTTATTTGACAGCTTAAAATAAGCTGTCAAATAAGCCCTTGAGATTTGCCTTAAAGCTCCCCTGGTGCAAAGGGGGAACTTTAGGCTCATCTTTCTCAGCCATTAAGCACACTTAAGCCCAACTTTTTGGCTTATTTTAAGAGTCTATAAGCTCTTAAATAAGCCCTCAAAGTTTCAGGCCTTAGGAAGCTTATTTGGTTGCTTATTTTTAAGCCCAATCTTGCCTCTTGGCTGTTTTTAGTCTAACTTAGGCATAGGGATTGCTTATTTTTTGACTTTGGCTTATTGACTTATTTCATAAGCCAGTTGTTTCCTAATAGCATTTTAGGTATATTTAAGTAAGTTGTTTAGCTTATTTACCTCTTTTCCCTAGCTTGATTGTCCTAGTCTTAAGCATTTTTAGCCTTTAAGCTTTGGTTGAGCTTTTCTGTCAATAAGCTTCCCACAGCTTATCTAGTTTACCTCTTCCTTTCCTTTTTAGCTTAATTAAGTTAGTTTAATTCCCTTTTTGCTTATTTTAGTCCTTAGCTTAGCTTATTCGACCATAAGGTGCAAAAAGAACTTACCATTCAATTAGCTTTTAAAGCGAGTCTTAACTTTCTGTTCAAAATTAAGCTTATTTTTAAGCTTATTCTTTGGATAAAAGTTCTAGTTGCTTTCATTAAAGTTGTTAAGAATAAGCTCTTTAACAACTTTCATGTTTTGAGTTTAAGCTCATTTTCACTTTTTCAATAAGCAAAAATAAGCCACAAGCGTAGGGTCTGTTTTGTCACTTTTTCATAGTGTAGGGTTACCCGTTTTCATAGTAGTGTAAATTCCCAAAACTTTACCCGCCTACCCTTTACTTTAGTTTATTACCATTTCTACCCTAGAGTTTTAAAAAAAAAAAATAAAAGGGGAAGACACTTGGTCCGGGTGAGCAAGACTCGAACCCTGGACCAAGCGGTACATCCCCTTTAACTCACACACACTTAACCACTGCGCCCTTGGGTCTTTTTCGTTAAAGACTCAAGGGCAAATATATTTAAGGGTGTTTTGCCCAAATAGGCTAATAAGCTGTTTAGCTTATTTTCGGGGCTTATTGCATAAGCTGTGTGGGGTTTGTTATTTTTCGTAGGACCTTTATAGTGTAAAGTATTTTTAGAAAATTTTTCAGAATTTTTTGTAATCGTTTAATATTTTTTATAATTTAATTTAGTTAAAAGTTTATTTAATTCATAATAAATACAAAAATTATCAAAAAAATATTTTGCTTTTTTAGAAAATTTTCTTTTATCATCTAGTTTGTAGGAAAAATATAAAAAATTTCGTAGGGTCATTTTTATAACTTTTTACTTTTTAAAGCACGGTCCGGGTACGGGATTTTGTTTTGACTCGTTTTTGGGTCAAACGAACTCCGTTTTCGGTCTAGTCTTTTTCATTCTTCGTTATTTGATCCCTAGAGTAGTTTAGAAGCAAAAATTTCTTCGTAGGTTACATTAAGTTTTTAGGTTTTCCCTTTTGGGTTCGGATCGGGTCCTCGATTCAAATTTAATATTCGTAATTTTCCTAGTTTATTCTTAACGATTAGTCGTGATTATCTAATTTACCCTTTTTCAATTTCCAAAACTCATCCTTCCTCAAACTCAAATCTTCGATCGTAACGGATTTTACCATTTCCAGCCACTTTAGGGGATTTACGACCCGGGAAAAGCTCTATACTACTCCTCGGTAACATAGATTCTGCTATTTAGACATATTCTTACTATATATTTTGATATTTTATTATATTATATATATTTATTAAGGTGTAGTTTGAACGATCAATTTTGGCGCCGCTGCGTGGGAGCTGTACAACCGTTTATCTTACGTTTGACCATCTGATTTGAAGATTGTGAATATTTTCTTTTATTATAAAAAATATAAAAAAGTACAAAAAATTTTTCATTTCTTTTAATATAATTATCAGATAAAAACCAAGAAAAAACCAAAACTAAAAACATTGTCGCCTTAAAAAGAAAATAAAATTCACAAACTTGGTAAAATACCAAAATAAAATATTCACAACTTGAGGTATTATCAATAATAGTTCCCGGTGACCTTGTTGGTATCCCAACTCGAACAAAAGAGTAAAAACAACTTGCTTTTGTGTCCACTTACGACATTACGACTCACCTCGAAAGGTTAAAAAACTATAAGGGAAATAAGAGAGGGTTGTCCTAGGAACTACGACCCGAAAGGAGTAAATAACTTCGCGCTATTCCTACTCCATCCCACACCTGTGCGTTTATCATTTTGAGAGCTACCGTGAAGAAAGCAAAATTATATGGTTTAAGTGTCTTATCTCATGTCCTTTTAATCAAATGTGAATTATCTTAGAAAAACCCAAAAAAAAAAAAAATAGTGTAAATTTCTTTTTGTACATCTATTTGTGCATGCGCCTCGGTTCTCAAAGCCCGAGACGTCGACAGCCACAGTTCGACAAACTTCTGTGAATCATCAATCTTGAGAAACTGATAAATCCTCCCATAGTTACGATGGCTGATAATCGTACTATGGCGCAATTGCTCGAAGCACCCACCGAGGGTTACGAGGATGCGATAGTTATTCCTGAAATCACCGCGAATAACTTTGAGATCAAGCATGGTCTTCTGAATCTTGTCCAAAACCAAGCAAATTTTTTGGCAATGATAAAGAAGACCCACATGCTCACATCCGTTATTTCAACAAGACACTCTACGATAAGATTCCAAACGACCAAATACGTCGGTTAAAGCTATGCTTTTCCCGTTTCTCTCGAAGGGCATGCCCCCCCCCCCGGATATGGCTAGAAAAAGAACCCCCTCGGTCGATTGAAACATGGGATGATCTTGTTTCGAAATTTATTAACAAATTCTTCCCTCCCTCTAAAACGACAAATCTCAGAAATGAAATCACGAGATTTCAGCAAAAATTTGATGAGACGTTTTTATGAGGCTTGGGATCGTTTCAATGATCTTTTAAGGGGATGCCCTCATCATGGGTTTTCAGAATTGCATCAACTCGATACATTCTATAATGCCCTAAACTCAAATGATCAAGATTCATTGAACTCTGCTGCCGGTGGTAACTTCTTAGACAAAATGCCTCGAGAATGTTTAAAAATCATCGAGAGCAAGTCTAAGTACAGTCCGTCCAAGAAACAACGCTGTTGTAGCTAAAATGAGTACAAGCACTTCCACCCAAGCATTCCTCATCTGATTGTGCCTGAACCAAAGACATGGTTCGGGCATTACATTCTCGATAGAAAGAACAAACCCCAGCTTCGCCCCCGTAAAATCGGTTGAATCAAAGTTGTGTAACTTGTGGGGGCGGTCATTCTTATCAAAGACTTCCACCACTAACACAACATAAACATGACAATATCCCAAGAGTATGTTCCCAGGCCGCTGCGGCCAAATTCAACCACGCTAATTCTGGTTGATCGACCTCCGATTGTCCCAAATCAGATCGACCTCCTGGAATTTCCTCCTGTTCAGAAATTTCCTCATGCAAATAGTCAAAATAATTTCAATCGAGGAAATAACTTCAATCAAAACAGAGGAAACAATTTCAACCAAGGTCAGATTATCACCTCCGTTAAACAACCATTAGCACATCAACCAGTAGCTTCATCAAGGACCTTCTCCTCATACACACGGTGTGTCAAAAACAGATATTGAAAGAAATTTCACAGCCAATGATCAGGGTGGAGAAACATGCAAAACCAAGGTCAAAACCTGCAATCCCAAATGGCAAATTTAACTGACATGCTTTCAAAATTTGTTACTGCTAATACAGCTTCTACTTCCGGTTCTGGAACTCTTCCTGGTAACACTATTACCAACCCTAAGGAAGAGTTTAAAAGGATCACTACCGAAGTGTTGTTTTACCATCCAAGGACCCGACAAACAAAAAAAAAGAACAAAAAAAAAAAGCAGTTTAACAAGAGTCGAGGTGAAAAGGAACACGAAGCCCTCCTGCTAGAAACTGAAGCACCGAAAACGTCCAACCTCCTGTTGTTCAAATTCAGACTCGTAATCCAAATCCTGAGCCCAATGTTGCTCCTGTTGTTACTCCAGTTCCTAAAGCATCAATTCCATTTCCATCACGAAGAAATATGAAAGGCGGAAGGAAAAAGCTAACGATCAACATCGGAAATTTATGAAATCTTTATAGATTCAAGTTTCGAGACTTAGCTTTACCGATGGCCTTGATGCTCATGCCTACGTTGCTACGACTTTAAAAACCTTATTGGAAACAATGAAAAAATTGAGCGAAATGGCAAGGACTCCTTTGAATCGGGCTCGATAGCTAATCTAATATTGTATATGTTTCGGGTTTAATCCCAAACAAAACCCGAGCCCGGGTCCTAGTTAAATATCCCGCGCGTCACATTAAATGTGTAGGGGTATATATATATTTAGATATTTTCTAAATATCTAAATATATATAGATATTTTCTTTTAGAAAATATCTAGTTTTTATTAATTTTCTAATAAATCTTTTTTCATAATATCTTTTTTCTTATTTCTCTCTCAATTTTCTCTCATCTCTCTCTCATCGAATCTCTCTCTCTCTCTCTAGTTTCTAGTTCGTGTTTCGTGTTATGAAGTGAAAGTGTTAATCGGGTTCCTACACCCCCGAGTCCCCTTAATTCTCGGGCGATGTTTCTTGAAAAAACCAGTCATGCTTTGATAGATGTTTATGAAGGTGAGATTACCCTTCGTGTTGGCAAAGAGGCCATCACCTTCAATCTAGACCAAACTTTAAGATACACAGCTGATTACAACGATGTGGCTTGTAATGAGTATTCTCAAGAGGTCCTAGGATTTTCAAACGTGATCGCGAGTGGCAATCCCACTCCATATTTTAAGCCTATTGTTTCTACTGCCTCTCCAAATCTCACTCCTTTCGGGGACAGTGACTTTCTCTTAATGGAAGAAGCAGATTCGTTTCTTGCTCTAGAAGATGATCCAACTTCGTCTGAAGTTGATCCAACTTATCAGGATCCTGAGGGGGACATCCTGATTCTAGAAGCAATTTTGAACAGTGAACCACCACCCCCCCTCCCAAATCATGAACAATATATGCCTGGAGGTAGGAAAGAACTCAAACTCTGTGAAGCTAAAACCGTTGAACCTTCCATTAATGAACCATCAAAGTGAGTAATACGAACAAGGTATTCAAAAGGGGAGATATGAGCATGTTATCCGGAAACATAAACAATATCCTAAAGAATTTTAGAGGGTGAATCCTTGTGGCGTTTTGTTATGCATATATCTGCATGAATCGTGTTGATTGTGAAAACCAATGATACTGATGATACTTGTATATCCGATATCAAAGGATTTGGCATCAATGAAAAACTTGGGATAAATTTTTAACGCTTACGATCATGTTTCAACACTCTTATCAAATAAGGAACCAATAGTCACAAAGG
>BQNB010141384.1:2021-17278 GCA_026074375.1 Tanacetum coccineum
CTTTCTCTAACAGTAGAAAGTCTTTCAGCAGTCTTAATCTTTGAGCAGTAGTAACTTATACACCAGCAACATTAACTGAGCACAAGCAGTAGTAACTACTTAGAATATTTTCTTCAATCTTCACCAGCAGTACTAACTTTACACTAGCAACACTAACTTTATACTAGCAGTACTAATATATACTAACAGTAGTAACTGTGAACTAGCAGTACTAACTTTATACTAGCAGCACTAACTACTTAGCATATTTTTCATTAAAGTTAATGAACAAAACTAACTTTAGCTTAGCAACAGTAACACAAACATGAGCAACAGTAACTCTAAGATTATCAAGAAGTCTTTTAATCCCAACAAGATCTACTTGCCGGTTCTTGTAATTCTAATCTCTACACCATCTCCATTTTTAAAATGGCGGCTTCTCCTGTTTGATTAATGTCTAAACCTACGTCAACAAAATCATGGTTATGGCACGTCGACTTTCTCATTTGAATTTTGGTACCATTAATCATCTCACTAAACAAGATCTAGTTGATGGGCTTCCAAAGTTTAAGTATGATAAAGATCATTTATGTTCAGCCTGTGAGCAAGGAAAGAGAAAGAAAGCCATTCTCATACCTAAATTGGTTTAGAGTACACATTCTAAGCTAGAATTAATTTATATGGATTTATGTGGGCCAATGAGGGTTGAAAGTATTAATGGCAAAAGATATATTCTGGTTATTGTCAATGATTACTCCCGTTACAGTTGGGTGTATTTTCTTCGCACAAAAGATGAGGCTCCAGAAATGATCATTAAGTTCATTAATCAGATTTAACGGAATATGCAGGTTCAAATCTTGAAGGTCAGGTCTGATAATGGAAATGAGTTCAAAAACAAGAAACTGAGGTCTTATTATGAAAAGCTAGGCATTATGCATCAAACTTCAATTGCAAGAACGCCTTAACAAAATGGTGTTGTTGAACGAAGAAATTGAACACTTGTCAAGGCTGCAAGAACAATGCTTATTCTTTCCAAATCACCGGAATTCCTATGGGCAGAAGCTATTTCCACTGCTTGCTTTACTCAAAATCGCTCGTTAGTACATACGAAGTACAACAAAACTCCTTACGAGCCTATGATGAAAAGACGTAGACTCTATACAGATGCTGAGATATGCATGTATGCGTTAATAGTAATTACTACAGAACCCACAAACATCAAGGAAGCTATGCTTTATCACAGCTGGATAAAATCAATGTAAGATGAGCCTAACCGGTTTAAACGATTGGATGTATGGGAACTTGTTGAAAGACTCGTTGGCAGGGACATAATCGGGGTAAAATGGCTTTAGAAAAACAAGACAGATGCTAAAAACACGGTTATTCAGAATAAGTATCATTTAGTTTCCAAGGGATATCGTCAAGAGGAGGGAATCGAATTTGAGGAATCGTTTGCTCCAGTTGCGCGACTCGAAGCTGTCAGAATATTCGTAGCTTATGCGGCTCATAAAAACTTCACTATCTACCTGATGGATGTCAAGACTGCATTCCTCAATGGTCCATTGAAAGAAGAAGTTTTTGTTAGCCTTATTTTCATATAAGTCAAACAAGAATGTTATCGATCGTCTTAGTCATAATTAGTGTCCCTAATTAGTTTTGTAAGTCATAGTCTATGTCGGATTAACAGCTTGGACTTTAAGCTAATATAATGTCCGTGTTTCAGGCTCACAAGCCAAAGACAAACCCCAAGAGCCTGGGCCGCATGTGTAGAAAGCCATAACACCAATATGTAGTTAGTTCAAGGGTATAAATAGGAAACCCTCTCGCACTCCACACATGGAGAGTGGTGTTGGTTATCATTTTCTTTCATTGTATGTGTGTGATAACTCATACCAAACTCACTCTCCTTCCTGATCTAATATTCTTTTCATTTTCCTTCAAACTTTTCTCTACAATTATTTCATGCTTATTATGGGTATTTGGTTAGCTTACTGTTTGTGGTGTTTGGGATTTTATTATTATTTGGGGTAAGCAAGTTGGTATCAGAAGTCCATAGAGAGGTGTCAGCAACCTGAGTTTTAGGTCACGTTTATCCTGAAGCTAAACGATAATTATTTATTTGTACGTAAATAGTTATAGTCATTTATACTATATGAGTTTGATAGAAATTTCCATTTATAGGATTAATTCATCCGTGATTGAGTTTCTATTTGTTCTTAGCATATAAGAAAGTTAGAAAATTATATTGTTGCTCCGAGAGCGTGATTATGTTATTTTCGTGTTTTACGGTGTTTTCTCGAGTTTTTGTAAAAACCGTGTTTAAAGGTCGTGTTTTACGTAGTTTAACATTTTATTAAACGTTTTAAAGAAACAGAACAAGTGGGGGAGCACGGTAGTTAAAATATTTCTAACGTGGTGTGACCCGCGTGACTTTGGCCCGTTATAAATATATAAAAGAAATAATGCTTTGTACTAGTTTTAAAAGAACTTGAGAATAAAGGGACTAGAATTGCCAAAGTATCAAAGATGTTTTCGATAAATAGGACACCAAATATCACTTATAACATTTTTACAAAATTAGAAACACTCTCCTCCCTCTCTTGCTCCTTATTCGACCAGCCAAGACACAAACACCACCACCACCACTACCACTTTATTTTTGACATGCAATACAACCAATTTATACCATCTTAATCCTTGTTTCAAGAGCTACAAATCCCACTATAGAAACCTCACATGCATTAAGTTTTGAAGAAGTTAGATTTTGGGTCAAGTTCTTGTGATTTTGATCTTAAAGGGATGTTTAGATTGGTTAGATTGTTGTTATTTTGATGTTAGTTGGTTGAAAAAGGGTTTGGTTTGGTTTGTTTGGTTCGTCTATACGGTTCAACAAGGGGGAAACCAAATCGATTTTTGTTCTAGCTTTGTGATTATTCTAGTTATGTTTTTGTGTTGATTAACTAGATGTTATTGCATGTATATGATTATTGCTAGATGATTCAAGTGCGGAAAGTATTGAAAGCGTGTTTTGTTATTGACTAAAGTTTGATGGTTTTGATATAATTATATAGACTAGTTAAGCGTATGTTGATAGTCGGATTATGTCGAAAACGTCATTTTATTGGGTTTTGGGTTGACTTTGTTTGACCAGAAAGTTTGACTTGACCGTGGCGTGTCGAGAAATTTTTGAAATTTATTTTAGGCTTGTGAAAATGATAAAGGATGTTCTAAGGTCCATTTTTATGTAAAGCGGGCCTTGTAACTCCTAAAAACAAACGTTTTACGGCCGAATCAAGTTTAGTTATTTTTGGGGTAAAAAGTCAACTACGAAGTTTGGCTTTTGAAAGTCAAACTTGCGTATACTTTTGAATATAGTTTATAATGAGCAAAGGGTTCGTAATGTTAGTTAAATTAAGATGAAATGCTAAGTTGGGATTATATTATCCTTACTTTCGGCAAGCTTTCTAAAAATAAAAACTTTATGGAAAACGTTATAATATTGTTAAGTGCGTCAAAGTGAATTATTTTGCTTCGGACTTGGAGATTATAGTATATGATTGTATATACGTAATAATGTTATGTATATATATGCAAGTATGCATTATATGAAATATTATACTTTTAGTCACATACCGCCGTATATGTATTATATAGGTCGCGGTTAAGACGTGAAGCAAGTTACATTTGTTGAGTTGATTGATTTGGATCTTTTGATTAAGGTGAGTTCATAGCCTCGCTTTTGAACTGTTTTAAATGTTTTTAAACCCGCGAGGGGGATATATGTTTGTTTTATAAATCAAACACATATGATTTTATGGTATGCTGGACCCGATTATGAGATTGTTTCCGCATAAGTAGCTATTGTTGAAGTCCCTTATTTCATGAACCATTAATTGCCTTGTGAGGTGAATGCTAATGCATTAAATAGATCTATTGGGTTTGATAGCCCTGTCTGAGGTATGAATCCGACGGTGAACACCCTGTCAAACGAACATTTTGTATTTAGAAGATAGTAGGTATATGACAATAATACCTTGTTTTGGGGCACTTTAACATATAAAATGCCATATGTATTGTTAACATTCGGTGTCATGAGCTTATTGCGTGAAAGAAAAGAAGTTTCTATACATTGCATTCGTTGATTTGTTTTCCCGAGAACTGATTATGTGTTCAAAGATTATTGCTTACTGACTACTTAAAACTCTATGAATTTCACTCAACTTTATTGTTGACATTTTAAACATGTTTTATCCCAGGTAACCAAGGTTGAAGGCAACGATGGCGTGGAGGTGTCGTGCGTATGATGGATTTTATGGAGAGACTACTTGTGTTCTAGTGATTCAAAAACAATGTCTTAAGTTGTGTTAAAACAATGTCTTTTAATTGAAACAATTGTCTTTCAATGATTGTAATAGACGGTGGTTGCGATTCTGTGGGGACCTAAACACGTTTTTATCTCTGATTAATAATGGAACACATGTTTGATAAACGTCTCATTTGGGTTGTTTTCTATTATCTTGGTAAATGGTGCTATTTAGTAACATCCAAATTGCTAATTTCCGATGCGCAACCCAATGTACATTGGGTGGGGTGTTACAAAGTGGTATCAAA
The DNA here is from genome assembly GCA_026074375.1 of Tanacetum coccineum. Taxonomy (NCBI): domain Eukaryota; kingdom Viridiplantae; phylum Streptophyta; class Magnoliopsida; order Asterales; family Asteraceae; genus Tanacetum; species Tanacetum coccineum. The sequence continues at coordinate 6,612 of BQNB010141384.1, forward strand.
AGCCTAAGGTTATAGAGAACTAGGTCGAGTATTTTTTAAAACCTAAACTATAACGCTTTTACACGCACACCGAGACTCCTCGTTGCTATTGGTTACCTATAGAAGGAAAAGGTAAATTTGTTGATTGTTACGTATGGATATATATGTATAAATAGTTAAGTATGGATAAATTTATGCATGTGTTGTATGCATAGAATGTCATGTGATTATATGATAGCTATCATTATATATGTTTGAAATATAATTGAGATATATTCGGATTGAATAGATCATGAATTGTGAAATTTTGTTTGTCGCGCTTTGATGCGAACTGTTACTTTGATAATAGTGTTCCAATAATAATAAAAAGTGATACGTTATTAAGTAAGTATTGTATGATATTTCTAGATTATCATGGTGAATGAAATTCTTCTCGATCATGTGGATGATGTACCTGTTGTTGAGCCGAATCAACACGATGATGTTTTTGTTGATCCTGAGCCTGTCTTAGTGGATGAAGACGAGGACCCGGAAAAAGACAAATTTGAGGAAGAAGAAGATCCTCAAGAAGAAGAAGATGATATGGAAGTCGACATCAAGGAAGATGATAATGAGCCTGAGTTGACTTATCCTTATGAAGAGGTGGATCTTCTTAACCCTCCGACGCCTGCTTCTGAGTCAGAGCTTGAGGATGTGAATGAGGTTGAGAACCCGATTGAGTCCGAGGATGAGACTGTTCCTACTAGCGTCCATGAGGTAGGTGAATCATCTACTGCTCCTTTTCTTCATGAGGACAGTGATGGTCTATTGCATGGTCTCATGAGGAGGGACATTAACTCTTTCTTTGGTCGGATGGCTTCTCTTTGAAGACGACTGTGTGGTCGCGAGACGACGCATGCATTAGTCAAGAAGAAAGGAAAAGAAAAGGACAAGTATTATGGTAAGTTGATTTTGGACTTGGGTAATGAAGTGCGTTCTAGTAGGAATCAAGGAACTACCACAATTAAGAAAGCTGGTTGAAAAGCTTGGTAATACTGAAGATAAGGTTGAGTGTAAGAAATTCAAGAGGGAACTTGAAGAAGCAAGGTTAAGCAACACATTCCTTCGTATGCAGAACGAACGAGTTGAGAGAGATCTCTATTGAACTAGAGTTCAAGCTCATGAGTTCTATCAAGAGATAATTCGTAGGGGATTTGTGTTTGAAGAAAGACCGAATAAAGCTATCAATGTTCTGATTGAAGATGCGAAGAGTCCATCATTTGAGCCGCAAGAATCATCTCGTGAATCTTAGTAGTTTGATTTCAATTGTAGTTTCTTTTATTGTGTAATCACTAAACTGAATTCTCAGTTAGTAGAATTAGTGCTATTGGTTGTAACGATTTGTATCATTTCATGAGACAATGCAACTATGTATTAACTCTTTGTGATGAAAAATGAATGACTATCTTTTGATTACTACTTGATGTTGTGTAACTGTTGTGGTGATTGATTTGTCATTATACCATGTTATAAGTATATCATGTTATGAATGCTTATCAGATTGTTTTTCTGTGTGACGTGACAGAATCATGCCTCCAAAGTTTGCACCTATGACTAAAGCTGCTATTTGTCGAATGATCAAAGAAAGTGTTGATGCCGCTATTGCTGCTGAGCGGGCAAGGCAAGCAAATGTCAAAAATGATGCTAGTGGATTTGGGCCAGTTAGAGGTCAAGACACTGCACCTGTTATTCGTGAGTGCACTTTTGCTGGGTTTATGAAATGCAATCCTACTGTCTTTTGTGGTGTTGAAGGAGCTGTCGAATTGCGAAGATGGTTCGAGAAAACTGAGAGTGTTTTCTATAACAACCCATAATTTTCTACAATATTATTTTAAGGTAATATTCCACTTATTGTATTTAATACAACCATTTTCACGGATATATTTTTTATATCAATGTATTTGATATTCCATTCAATTATGTAACGTAACTTACATTTCCAAATAAACGAGTTCACGCACCTACCAATACCAACTCCATTAATGTTTATGTCAAGTAAACATTGTAATATGTCACGTAATACGTTCTAATATCCATTTTACCATGTACGTTATTTATTTAACATACCATCCAAAACGTTTAACATAAAATGGATTTTACACGTTAAAGTTTATACCTAAACCCTAACCACATGTATTTTACAAGCAATCCAAATGTACTAACCAATAAGGTGTACATACAAGTTAACCATGTACATGATTTAAACCATTTCCCTCTAAATTCTTATAAGCCATTTGTACCATCCTTTAAGCGTAAGTTACAACTCTTCCAAGCACCACATTTAAATTATTTATTCCCTCTGCTCCACCTCATGCTTGTACAAACAAAACAAAACCCTAACCGAAGCCCTAACTAGTTGAACTAGCTATTAAACAAGCTAAGTGCTGGAAAAGGTTTTATGTTCGATTCTTTATACCAACAACATCTTAATTTCATGACGATTCTGAAGTCATAAGGTGGTTAGGTTAGGAATCAATCCTATGATCCAACCAGAACCGGAGGATCTACCCAAGGATAATCCAAAGTTAGAAATAGCAGTCCTTATGTATGATTAGAGATGAATGTATATGGGAATAATGCCGACTAAGATTAAGCTAACACTGGAACAATCACAACAAGGTGTTAATAATGAACGTTCTTGGTAAGCTTGAAGGCGTCTGAAGAATGAAAAGAATGTTTGGATAAAGGGTTCTAAATAAAAGAAGCCCTCCACACAATTAATGGCAGAACGGGGTCAAATACATATGCTGTCAGAATCACAAGTTGATTGCTGACATTGAAAATGAAAATTATGGACCCAGGTGATGCGATGCATAACCTTCTCAGCCATTCGTGGTTTCTCTTACAGACAAACTTATGTCTCAATTGTCACGGAGATACACACGTTATTTTGACACTCACTCCGAGATTGTTGATATTGAATAGGTGGCAATATGCTCCAAAAAAGGGGGGGGGCCCTCGAGTTACTAAAACCAAAATGCACTAATCGAGTCTAGAGCCAAGAGATCAATAAAAATATCGTTAGGACACATTCCATTTTAAACACTTGTTGAACAACATCAAGTTCACAAGTTGTAGCAGAGTCATACGCAAATATCATTGTGATATTTGCCAGGAAACAACTGAGTGATACTCAATGTATTCACAATGAAGATGGAAATCCTGCTTGAGCCAGCATCAAACAAGCTCTTGGTAGGTGACTTGCGAGATTCTATATGAATCAAACTTGTGACAACTGGATATTGATTTGGTCCAGTAAATGAATTGACGGTTGATGAATTTTGATAAAAACATGACACTCTCGATGTGTTACAAAAACTCTTTAACGAGTGACACGTCGATTGATTTTCAAATCAATTTTCTCGTTTATCACTAACGTAAACCTGCAGGTCAAACTGGTGGTAACGGAAACCTCTATCCCATTCAATGCTAAAATCTACGAAGACATATATCTAGAAGCTCAAGATTTAAAGACAAGGACTTCCGCAACTCTTAAAATAAGCTTTAAAGATTAATGCAATCAGTTTTTGAGATGTTGGTCAAAGACAAAGATCGCAAGATGCTTAGCCGATCGCAAAGCGTGAAGGAACAAGTTAAACGAAGACACAAGACAAGAAACTCTCGAGCTTAAACGACAAAAGCAATCTCACTGATCTCATGAAGGAGTGTCATCAATGAACTCACTTCGGGGGAGATTGTTAGCCTCAATTTTATTGAGTCAATAAAGGAAGCTCGTTCCCGTGTTCAAGACCTCACTTCGGGAGAGATTGTTAGCCTCAATTTATTGAGTCGAACAAGGAAGTTCGGTCACTCTACGATGGAGTCTCGGTCAATCAATTAGTTAACGTTGTAATAGGAAAGTATCGGGAATCGGGCTCGATAGTTAATCTAATATTGTATATGTTTCGGGTTTAATCCCAAGCAAAACCCGAGCCTGGGTCCTAGTTAAATATCCCGCGCGTCACTTTTAAGTGTCGGGGTATATAAGGAACTTTTCCACTTGGAAAAGTTAGTTGTTCAAAATATCTAGAAATATCTTTTCACTTTTTCTCTCATCTCTCTCTCTAGTTTCTCTCTCTAGAACAACTCACTTTCTTTCTCCTTTCTAGTTCTATTTCGTGATCGATTGTATGAAGTGAAGTGTTAACGGGTTCCTACACAGATGGTGCTTTCATTATCAAAGTGGATTTTGGTATTAATGAAATTGAAACCATAGTCCAACATTTGATTATGAATCCATAATACTTGTCCACGGCAACTTGCAGCAGCTACATATTCAGCTTCTGTTGTAGAGGTAGCCACTATGGTTTGTTTCTTGCATTGCCATGAAATTAATTTGCTTCCAAGAAATTGACAACCACCAGTTGTGGATTCCTGTCAAGGTTTGCCCCAGCATAGTCACTATCTGAGAAAGCTTCAAGGTCAAAAGATGATTCTCTAGGATACCATAAGCCCAAATTGGGTTTGCCTTTAAGGTACTTAAAGATTCTCTTTACAGCATTTAGGCATGTTGAAGTTCTTGGGAGTAACTGAAATGAGAACGAGCACATACTGCAAATATTATATCAGGCCTTAGAGGCAGGTTTAAATACATGAGAGGAACCTATGGATCTGTATAAGTGTACATCCACTTCATCAGCTTCCTTATCTTTTGTCAATGCCATCTTGGTCTCCATAGGGGTTATTGCAGTTTTTACACTAGCAAGGTCAAACTTTTTCATCATGTCTGCAACATACTTGTCTTGAGAAATGAAAATTCCATCTATCTTTTGTTTGACTTGCAATCCAAGAAAGAATATGAGGTCACCCATAGAACTCATTTGAAATATGTCTTTCATCAAGGCCTCAAATTCATCACACCAAGACTTTCTAGTAGAGCCAAAAATGATATCATCAACATACACTTGAACTAGCATGATATCCTTCTTGTCCTTCTTAATAAATAAAGTCTTGTCTATGGTACCCCTCCTGTATTCATGCTTCTCTAAAAATGTTGATAGGGTAGCATACCAAGCTCTATGAGCTTGATGTAGTCTATATAAAGCTTTGACAACCTTATAAACTTTCTTAGGATGATCAGGATCAACAAAACCAGGAGGTTGAAAAACATACACCTCTTCATCTATAGTGCCATACAAAAATGCACTTTTTACATCCATTTGGTATACTATGAACCCCATAAATGAGGCAAAGGCTAAAAATAACCTGATAGCTTCTATTATTGCTACAGGAGCAAAAACATCATCATAGTCAATACCCTCTTCCTGTATGTGACCTTGGGCCACTAATCTTGCCTTAATTCTAACAACTACTCCTCTTTCAACCCTTTTGTTTCTGTATACCCATTTTGTTCCAATCACCTTTGCTCCATGAGGTAGATCTACTAGAATCCATACCTGTTGCAGCCTAAACTGTAACAACTCCTCTTGCATAGCTTCAACCCAACTGTCATCTTTTAGAGCTTCAGAAATCTTTTTAGGTTCCTCCTGAGATAAAAAGCAGGCAAACAAACAATGCTGTTGATCTTTGTGATTGTTCATTTGCTGCTTTTGAACATAACTTACAAGTGTACGTACTCCTGAATTTTGCTGCACTCTGCTTCTAGTTTGTACAAATGACTTAGGATCACCCAGTATTTGACTTTATGGGTGAATGTTATGTATCCTAAAAGTAGGAATAGGACTAACAGCTACTTCTGTTAGTAAGTTGTTGAAATCATGGACCATACCCTCGTCATCATAAAAAGCCTCATCAAAAATCCTTTTTTGAGGCTTGTTAAAGATTGTGAGCTCTGGCATATCTGAATCATCTTGATCAGCATGTTTAATATTAACTGGACCACTACCAGAATTAACTGAGGTAGTACTGGTAGCTTTGTTCTTAGGTACTTCCCTTAAATGCTTTGGAGCAAGTTCATCTAATTCTCTTCTAAAAGCTAGAATTTTAGGAGTATCTTCTGAAATCTTTACCTCATGTGTGGTTTGCAAAGATGGTAGTGTAGACTTTGCGTCTTGGTTGGTACTTTTTCCCTGGGGATTCTGACGTTCGTTTATCTGTGTATTTATCATTCCTTTCAGCTTCTTGTGTTGATTTTTGAAGACTTGGATGGTGTGTAGATGTTTATTCTTGAGGGAGACCCGGTGGCGAGTGGGATGGGGTGATTCACATTGAGGACTTGAACTAGCATAGTATGCAAATATGGTGATGATCCTCGCTGATCCCACCCTAGGTATCCTTTTTTCCTGCGATGTTTGTCACCTCATGTTGTTTTGATTTGTTTGTTTATAAGGGTTAGGAGTGGAATAGGTTCTTGTCGTTGAGGCACCTCCACAAAGAAATTGTTGTTGTTGTTCATAATGTTATTTGTAAGAACCTGGGATACATCAATAAATTTTTGTCGTACTACTCTAAATTCTTAACCATGGCATCAAAGATAAATCTTTGAAATTACAATCCAAGTTGTTGTCAGGATTTATGGTAGTCGCAGATAGCAATGTTACTACTAAATTGATCCTAAAAGCAGTCTTTTTAGAAATCATACGTGGAGAATGTTCCATGGCTGAAAAAGCTGTTTGAGGGCAATATGTCCTTTTAGGAAATTTATAATTTCAGAAGTTATTGCATACCCTCATGCGAGACAGATGCTCAAACTTTTTCTGCATTGGAGAGAACTAAGACCTTACGAATCTTAAGGTTTTGTATGATGTCGTTACTAATGGTGGCTTCAGTGATAATCATCGTCTCTTCTCAATGGTGATCAGTTGTAGCATGAACCTCCTATTTGTGCTCAAAGCAGCAGTTTGCCAAAATTGTTCAATGAGAGAGATATATAGGGTTGGACATTCAGTGAGGGCATAGTAGATGTGACTTGAAGAGAGAAAAATCATGTGATTCTCATGAATTGCCCTCAATGCCTTCTGACTTCTTAAGTATGCTCACCATATCTGTCTTGTTCGCAAAAATCTCCAAAATTCGCCATTTGATGAATAAAAGTTGATTAAGATTTTTTTCTGAGATTTGGTCCTGTGATGTGAGAACTTCTCATCACTTCGAATCTATATTTTTAATATATAATTATAATATATCAATAAAATAACCTCTTAGTCAGCATCAATATTCTTTAATAATAAATATTTCACGATGTAACTCGTATGGGATGTTACACCGTAATGCCTCGTCAAAGCACCTCAAATCTTTGTTTTATTATTGATTTACGGCGTAATCATAGCGGTTGGTGGTACGCGGTACTATTTCTATAATGCTCGGTTTTTGTTGTATTTTCGTCATCTTGCGTTTTTCTGCAATCTATTCCGTTCCCATGCTTTAATAACCTGAACTTTGAATGTTTAAATAGAATTAACGTACGAATCAATAAAAATGATATAATGATATAGCGATTATAGAAGACTCTAGGGTATATTGAATGATAGTAAAGAGAGTAATTTACAAGTAGTTTGAGTGTGACTTTAGAAATAAGATCCCCTCCCTTGACTTCCTAATTTCCCTCAAGTAGAACCTTTTAAATAATTCTCAAAAAGATATCTTTTTAGGTTTTTAAGGAAGATATGAATTTAAAAATCACTTATGCTAAGAAAGATACTATCTGAAGCACCTTACGTAAAGGGAAAAACAAATCACACTCATACTATCACTAAATCTATGTGTTCATTTTTGGTGATCACTTCAACTGTCAAAGTCTAGCTTGTATTCTATCATGGCTTTGGCAAGTACCACAAAATCTTCACAGCTAGATATCAGGAGGTCTAAACAGTCTCAAGGTATATAAGGGTGATATGAGTTTAAGGGTGAATCATCATGCAGTCCTTTCCCAAAAGCGTTACACCAACAAGGGTGACAAAATCACATATACACATCCATAATGATGGAATAGACATACATGATTGCAATCAAATCCCTCATTCAAGTAAAACTAAAGGTTGGGATGTAGAACGATATAGGGTAGGAAAAGACACGAGATAAACAATAATTTTTGTTAAATAAAAACACGAAACGAAGAGTCTAAAGTAGTCTAAGGTTGTCATAACTAGCTACTGTCCATCCATACGTTCAAGAGTCTAAGTTTGAAATTTGATCTTTACTAATGGGCTTCTAGCTCGCCATTCTTTACATCATTAAGATGGCTTATAGTTTGCTCAAATCTTTACATTTGTTATCACATTGGTATACCATATTTTGCTTTTGATCTTTCTTATAGTTGCACCATCATATTTAAACATAAAAATGCTACAGGAGTTTATATCTTTTTATTATTTCACCCTGAGCATTTGACTATAATAGTAATCCCATTGTGGATGAACAAATATCGATAGTGAATGATAACATGGCGGGTCTTTATAGCTTCATTAATGATTAGGTCTTTACGTAATGCTTAAAAATTTTCATACGCCAATTCCCCCAACCATGGAATAGTAGCCAGTATGACTTTCAAACATAAGAAAATTAAACCTAATAGGGTTTAGGTAAGGCTGCGGATGTGTACGAAACATAATGGGTTTACAGGGATAGCATAAACAAGGTGATACTAGGTAAGGGTATCTTGCTAAAAACGAATAGTGAGAGTTGCAATCGCTCAAAAGGGTTTCACACGGAGAGGGCTACAATTCATTATGACAAGTCGATAACACAACACATTAATATAGGCTTTTTGGCGTTGGATTCTCTTTTACTGTCTGTGCCCTTCTTAAAACCCAACTATTCTAACTAATCCAATTAGGTCTCGAAAAGCATGTCATGCCAAGTTCTAAAGTCTACAAATCTACCAGCACACTCATATTTTTGGTGGATTTTTATATTAATAGATGATAACAAGAATCATTCAGCTTAACCTCAACAATTGAATAAATGGGTTTAGTTATATCGACAAAGATTAATTCTAGTTTAGTAAGAAAAACATGTCAATTTTTTTAAAATTTGCATAATTTTCAAAGAAAATTAGAAAATCGAAGGCAAATATAGGTCAAGCGATAATTCTACTCTCATCCCCCCACTTGGTTTGTACAATGTCCCTATTGTGCAATTAAAGAAATAAAAATTCAAATATAAGAGTAGAATCAAAACGAAAGACTCCCCTGGATTTGCTTAGAATGATGAAGAGACAGCATGCTCTAAGCCATGCTCCAAGTCTGCTTCTATGAGCAACATCCACCATCACAAATATCTCCACCATCCTCCTGAATAGCATTCGACTAGACCAGTTTGGTGTGCTTCCTTGCTCAGATTGTATTATAATCCTAGATCCCCCCACCATGTGCATTAACTGTATAGCTGTAAGAAAAAAATAAAAAAGGCTTAATACCAAAATCATAAACCAAATATAAAGCTTACTAGCACAAAATTTACAAATGATACAGAACATAAAACCTAATCACTATTCATAGGTATCTAATGGTTGCATTTAGCTATTGAACAAGCCTTTTAAACCACTTGGTGGCTTAAGTGGACGAGTGAAGTCTCGTGAGGGTTTCCAGAGAACATACCCACAAAGTTCATTTACTTGTACACGGTTTAGAAATGTTTAAAAACTTGATTTTTTAGATTTTCATACAGAGGTTACGGCGTTACGCCGTAAATGAGTGGTATTTTTTTGTTGAAGATTTTAGTTTAGTTGTTACGGCGTAACCATGGAAAGGTTTACGCCGTAATTGGTGTGGTTACGGCGTAACCTTAGGTGTTACGCCGTAACTACTGCTATAACAGCTACATTTACCACACAATTACGGGTCGAGCCGGTCTCGATTTTACCCTCCTTGTTGCTGAACCTGCAAAAACAAGTAAAAAACATACAAACCAACTAAAATGCAGAAATTGAAATGAGGTAAACTAAGGGATAGGTCGGGTTATCTCTGGAGTAGCACTTTTCTTTTGAACCGAGTCTTTAAGTTAGACTCAAGCCTCCACCACAGGATACTTGGACATCTCCACACATGTCCAATCACCATGTCATCTCCTCAACCTGTAAATAATTGCTCATCCTGCCTACTAACAAACCTGTGCATTAAATGTGTAATTAAACTGAGCAAAAAGAGGAGCATACATTAATGGCAATTACTTGACTCAGGAATAAAATTTTAAGGTTCAAGCAATGCCCAAACTATTTTTGGTGTTTCAGACCTAGTTCAGAGGTATGTCGCAACAAGCACTACCAAGTTACGCCATATAACTGGTTACGCTGTAACAACAGAACATGCAAACACACAAAAAATGGAGAAGAACAGAAGGTTCAAGCACATAAACAAGCACTAACAAACACACACATATCAATCAAACAATCAAAAATAACAAAAACCGTTCCTCGGCAACGGCACCAAAAACTTGATGCGTAATTTCTTTTAAATGATCACATTTCAGTACAAATTAGATTTAGTTTAATCATAGTTTAATCACATTTTCTCCCCTTATCCAAAAAGTTAATCCCTTGATATTTTGGATATCAATTGATTAAACATTCAGGGAAAAAATGTTACACAATATAAAAAAAGAACATTTTAATGCTCCCTCTTAATATTTGAGGGTATGCTGAGTACAATGATTTGAATTTTTTTGAATTCACTAAGAAATTCTTGAAAATTTTGTACTCGATCACTACTTATTATCACCATTAAGTCTACACTACATATTTATATATTCAC